>OZ023151.1:18242011-18400924 GCA_963675895.2 Styela plicata | reverse complement strand
TATTACTCACTGTCTCCTTTTATGAAAGATAAGAAATTTATCGTTACAAATTACAAATATTAGCATAAACAGATATAAAATTAGTATATTTTCAATTACACTTAATAACCGCGAGCGAAAATTTTCATTTTTAACGATAAAATACAATCGATTTTGGTCACATTGACCAAAATCGATTGTATTTTGCTTTTAAAATTAAAAAATTCCACTTCATTTACCAAGTTTTTGTTTCTATTACCGATTCACGACTGATTCGAATAATCTGTGCTTCGAATCGATTCGAATCATCGAATTGAATCGCCCAGCCCTAGTCATCGCTGGCAAAATAAGCTTCGTTGCGCATGCCTAAGTATACTAATAGTCAAAAAAAGGTTGATTTATTTCACGCATGCTGCACACCGACATAGAAAATATAATAGAATAGGTTTGGTAAATATAAAATGTTATCTTTGTCAATAAAAAAAATTTGTTAAAAAAGCACTGTCAAGCATGGGCCACAGATGGAAATCAACAACGAGGCGCTGTCATTGATATATCGCGAGGCTCGGTTCATCTCGATAAACAGTCTTCCGAAAAAACGAAAAAACAGAGATAGAGATAATTATGGTCTTAAACCCCCCCAACAACACAAATGAGGATTGGTCACGCTTTTAAAGGTTTTCGTAAATAGCAACGTTAATAACAAGATAAGCTTATACCGGTTTACGTTGGACTAACTAATTATTTCTATGCCTATGTTATGCTAAGTAGGGCTGGGCAATTCGCTTCGGTGATTCGAATCGATTCGAAGCGCAAATTATTCGAATCAACCGCGAATCGTTCATAAGAACAAAACTTGCCAAATGAAGTTAAATTTCCATTTTCAACGATAAAATGCAATTGATTTTGGTCAAATTTGACCAAAATCGATTGTATTTTGTCGTTAAAAATGAAAATTTTTGCTCTCAGCTGGAGTGTGAATTGAAAGTACAAACTATAGATGTCTTGATTCTCACAATGGAGACAAGTAGAAATATTTGTTATTTACACGGAATTAGTGATTTGATTCGATTCGAAAAAATTATCCGAATCCGATTCGAATTCCATAGCCGCAATCCCTGTTCGTCCCGTGCTTGAAAAAAATGATAAATGCAAGTTCTCGGGAGATGGCACATGTTAACACGATACCGCTGGCATAGCATGGAATGTATGCCCAAAAAAATAGCTACGAAAACCAGCGTATTTCATGGTTGAAGTAATATAATACGTTTGAATGAAATATATACTTCATTTGGTTGAGTTTTCAAAACACTCGTGTGTCTCCGTTTTGTTGTCATGGAAATCATATTTAGTTTCATGATATTTATTTTCATATTTTTTATGGGATTTAGCTAAAAAGAAACTTGCGCATAATATTCTTTTACCCCTTTAGCTTGCAATGACAGAATCGGATGTTTTTTTCAAAATATCATGGGAATTTAAAATAAATAACCACGATCGCAATGACTTTGCTAATAAAAGAATGGCACCGCAATGGATGGAATGTACTGGTGGATTCAAGGGTCAATGCATAAAAATGCCAAGTTAAAATTAAACTGCTAAAAATTGTAAAAATTATTTACAAAATTCTACTCTTGGTGGGTATTTTTATGTGTTTGTTCTGAAAACATTCTGGCATTTGAAACTATATTCGCGTTCTATGACATTTAGGTTCATAAATATTATCTGACTCAAAATCACATAAACGTGCCAACAGGATTCTTTCTCACCCACTTTATCTCGCATTTACGTCAGAAGCTGATATGGTAAATATGCTCAAAATATCAAGGAGAACTCAAAATACTAAATATATGTTTTAGTAACAACGATGCTGATAAATTTTCTATCACAGAGTGAATTCAAGTGATGGATTGAGTCAGTGCATTCAGGGGACACTTCATAGGAAAGACACATTTCAAATTATTCTTTAAAAGAACTTATTCACAAAACCCTTTTTTAGTTGTTAATTTTATGTTTTCTATCCATATTCAGTTTCGTAATATTTGCTTTCATAAATTTTATAGGAATTTGGTTCAAAAACAAAAACTTGACCGCAAAATTTTTTTCCACGTCCATTCAAACACGTGATGACGTCAGTCGGAAACTATAGCGATATATAATTTTTTGCGGTATTTTAATTGTAATTGCCGTAATTAAACATATTTGTTTTATTAAAATTCACTCCGAGCAAGGTCGGAAGCAGTGCCTGAAAGGAACCAACTAACGGCAACTTAAAAGCAGAGAGCTACTAAAAGATGTAGTACCAGTAACTGTACTCAGAACGGAAAACATCCCAAACGGGATTGAACCGCCATGGTAAAGTGCAGGGAGTGGCATTTGCCCTGGACAATGGTAAAACCACCTACCACGTTTATGCTTCCTTTTAGTCGCTTCTTACGACACGCAGGAACCCATTAGGACTATTTTAAAGCCCACGCCTACTAAGGGCTAAGGCTTACTCCTGGCCCAATCAGAGATTTTATTTATCAAGCATGAGTCACAGATGATTCACACCTTAACAGCGTCATACTTAACAAAATACCTATGGGCAAATTTTCGGACAAACCTTTCCGAAATTGACTTTTAGTTTTATCATCTCTAGCACAATAAGCTTTCTTGCGCACGTATGAGGATATTAATAGTCAAACATTTTACGCGCACTGCACACAGTCGAAGAAAAATGGTGAATTACGTCAAATGTAATAGGAATCCTATATAGGACTGGGCAAAACCGAATTAATTGGAATTCGAGTCAGATTCGAATAATTTTTTCGAATCGGATCGAATCAATAATTCCATGTAATTAAAAAATATCCCCTTTTTACTATTACTTCTTGTCTCCATCATGGATATTAAGAAATTGATAGTTTGTAGTGTTTTTCAATTCACGCTACATTGTCTAAAGCAACAATTTTCATATTAAACGGCAAAATACTATTTATTGGTATATTTATTGGTCAAAATTGATAGCATTCTGTCGTTTAAAATAAAAATTCTAGTTTATATAGTGGGTTTTTGTTTCCATGAACGATTCATGATTGATTCGAATAAATAGCGCTTCGAATCACCGAATACAAAAACCCAGCGAAAAGGATCAGTTTCCTTAGAACCACTCAAAGAAAAAAACTTGCCAAAAACTTGGAAAATGTATTTTTATGCTCGATTCTAATAATATAGGTTATTATAGAGTATAGACAGAGAGTTTCAAAATCCCTTTCCGACAAACGTGAACCTACAACCGAAGGCTCCGCCCAGTTTCGTCTAAACGTACGAAAGTAAAACTCCGTTCAGAATCAGCTACAGAATATTCCCGTCGATGTTCAGAAAAAGTCATTTTCACTTGTACTGCATACTACATACAATAGTATTAACGCGTTTTGTAAGAGTCTTCAAAAAGGAAGCAGCGAAGGGGTAGATGGTTTTACTATCTCTCACGACAGATACCACTCACTGCACTTCACCATGGTGGTTCAGTTTCGTTTTGGATGTTTTCCTTCTGGAGCGCAGTTGCTGGCACTGCATCGTTTAGTAGCTCTTTGCAATGGAGGCTATTGAATGGTTCCCTCTGAGAGCCGCTTCCGCCCTTTCCCCTTTCTCATTTCAATAAAAAAGGTTGTAAATCACTTTATGTAGATCTCTTCGACGAGCAATACAGTCAGAAATTTCATCTTATCGACCATGCGCCACAGATGAACCGACTCATACTTCACAAAAATATTTTAGCAAAGTTTTCCCGGTCCTGATGGTTTATAAGCAAATAAGGAAAATTTTTTAAAGCATAAGTTCACCCACGATGTTTAACGAAAAAATTAACAAAACCTACAAATCACTCTCTTGATAATTGTGAACTAATTCTGGACTGATTCACCAAAGGCGACTAAAATACTGAGATGCGGTTTCACTAAAGTTGCCCCCAATTTACGTCATCAGAGCAAAATTTGATTTTTTCCCATTTTAATTACCAATACCCTAATGTTAAATTTTAAGTAAAAGTTCCGAGATTACATAACAATATCTAGTTTACCGAGATTATATTCTAAATGCTGTTACTTAGTTTTACTGATATCTGATTTGAACACCTCAAATTATACCGAGTTTCTTAGCAAATTCACTGAACAAAAAGAGTCACTATACTTAATTTTCAACAAGGTATCTATTGTAAAACATTAGACTGATCTTATTTTTTTTATAAAGGAACTTTCAAATTAAACCATCTGAAGATTTCTAACTGCAAATATATCCTGGGCTCGATTCTCCCTGCCCACCACTCAACCCAGGGTGTAATAACTTGGGTAGGCTAAGCCGAACAGGAAAAAATCATATCATTCCAGTAATTGTAACCCTGCCCGTCTATAAGTGGCCGATATTACGGGACCTTGGACAGGGTGATCCACTCTAGGAAGTGGTTATAAAAAAATGAATGCGGTCAAACCACGATAACGTAATTTGCGTGTTTTTAATCAAGATACTACTCATTTTCACTCATTTCACAAATTTTTGCTCATCTTACTCATTTCATTCATAATGACGTTATAATTTAATACGCTCTGTAGGGAAAGCATTCAGGCCATTGATGGATTAGATCAACTTGGCGTGGTTCAATTGTGTTTTCTTTTTCTGTTTACCCGACAAATCAATTTCTAAAAAACTTCGAACGCAAGTTTAAAAGTACTTTTAAATAAATTATTACCTAATTTTGTATAATAAGCGCACAACAAACCTTTCCAAAATTGATTTTCACTCTTTAGTTTTGTTATCTCTAAGGCTGGGGGGCAAAACCGAATTAATTGGAATTCGAATCTGATTCGGATAATTCGAATTCGAATTCGAATCTAATTCGGATCTGATTCGAATAGCTCATTCTATAAAAAGAACAAATATCCCATTTTTTTACTATTACTCACTGTCTCCTTTATGAAAGATAAGAAATTTATCGTTACAAATTACAAATATTAGCATAAACAGATATAAAATTAGTATATTTTCAATTACACTTAATAACCACGAGCGAAATTTTTTATTTTTAACACTAAAATACAATCGATTTTGGTCACATTGACCAAAATCTATTGTATTTTGCTTTTAATATTAAAAAATTCCACTTCGTTTACCAAGTTTTTGTTTCTATGACCGATTCACGACTGATTCGATTAATCTGTGCTTCGAATCGATTCGAATCATCGAATTGAATCGCCCAGCCCTAGTCATCGCTGGCAAAATAAGCTTCCTTGCGCATGCCTAAGTATACTAATAGTCAAAAAAGGTCGATTCATTTCACCTATGCTGCACACCGACATAGAAAATATAATAAAATAGGTTTGGTAAATATAAAATGTTATCTTTGTCAATAAAAAAAATTTGTTAAAAAAAGCACTGTCAAGCATGGGCCACAGATGGAAATCAACAACGAGGCGCTGTCATTGATATATCGCGAGGTTCGGTTGATCTCGATAAACAATCTTCCGAAAACACGAAAAAAGAGAGATAATTATGGTCTTTAACCCCCCCCCCCCCCCAACAACACAAATGAGGATTGGTCACGCTTTTAAAGGTTTTCTTAAATAGCAACGTTAATAACAGGATAAGCTTATACCGGTTTACGCGGGACTAACTATTTTTTTCTATACTTTCGTGTAAGCGGACCCGTATGCTAAGTAAGGGTGGGCAATTCGATTTGGTGATTCGAATCGATTCGAAGCACAAATTATTCGAATCAACCGCGAATCGTTCATAGGAACAAAGACTTGCCAAATGAAGTTAAATTTCCATTTTTAACGATAAAATGCAGTCGATTTTGGTCAAATTTGACCAAAATCGATTGTATTTTGTCGTTAAATATGAAACTTTTTGCTCTCAGCTGGAGTGTGAATTGAAAGTACAAACTATAGATGTCTTGATTCTCACAATGGAGACAAGTAGAAATATTTGTTATTTACACGGAATTAGTGATTCGATTCGATTCGAAAAAATTATCCGAATCCGATTCGAATTCCATAGCCGCAATCCCTGTTCGTCCCGTGCTTGAAAAAAATGCTAAATGCAAGTTCTCGTGAGATGGCACGTGTTAACACGATACCGCTGGCATAGCAGGGAATGTATGCCCAAAAAAATAGCTACGAAAACCAGCGTATTTCATGGTTGAAGTAATATAATACGTTTAAATGAAATATATACTTCATTTGGTTGAGTTTTCAAAACACTCGTGTGTCTCCGTTTTGTTGTCATGGAAATCATATTTAGTTTCATGATATTTATTTTCATAAATTTTATGGGATTTAGCTAAAAAGAAACTTGCGCATAATATTCTTTTACCCCTTCAGCTTGCAATGACAGGATGTTTTTTTCAAAATATCCTGGGAATTTAAAATAAATAACCACGATCGCAATGACTTTGCTAATAAAAGAATGGCACCGCAATGGATGGAATGTACTGGTGGATTCAAGGGTCACTGCATAAAAATGCCAAGTTAAAATTAAACTGCTAAAAATTGTAAAAATTATTTAAAAAATTCTCCTCTTGGTGGGTATTTTATGTGTTTGCTCTGAAAACATTCTGGCAAACATTTCTTCATTTGAAACCATATTTGCGTTCTATGACATTTAGGTTCATAAATATTATCTGACTCAAATTCACATAAACGTGCCAACAGGATTCTTTCTCACCCACTTTATCTCGCATTTACGTCAGAAGCTGATATGGTAAATATGCTCAAAATATCAAGGAGAACTCAAAATACTAAATATATGTTTTAGTAGCAACGATGCTGATAAATTTACTATCACAGAGTGAATTCAAGTGATGGATTGAGTCAGTGCATTCAGGGGACACTTCATAGGAAAGACACATTTCAAATTATTCTTTAAAAGAACTTATTCACAAAACCCTTTCTTAGTAGTTAATGTTATGTTTTCTATCCATATTCAGTTTCGTAATATTTGCTTTCATAAATTTTATAGGAATTTGGTTCAAAAACAAAAACTTGACCGCAAAATTTTTTTCCACGTCCATTCAAACACGTGATGACGTCAGTCGGAAACTATAGCGATATATAATTTTTTGCGGTATTTTAATTGTAATTGCCGTAATTAAACATATTTGTTTTATTAAAATTCACTCTGAGCAAAGTCGGAAGCAGTGCCTGACAGGAACCAACTAACGGCAACTTAAAAGCAGAGAGCTACTAAAAGATGTAGTACCAGTAACTGCACTCAAAACGGAAAACATCCCAAACGAATTGAACCGCCATGGTAAAGTGCAGTGAGTGGTATTTGCCCTGGACAATGGTAAAACCACCTACCACGTTTATGCTTCCTTTTAGTCGCTTCTTACGACACGCAGGAACCCATTAGGACTATTTTAAAGCCCACACCTACTAAGGGCTAAGGCTTACTCCTGGCCCAATCAGAGATTTTATTTATCAAGCATGAGTCACAGATGGATCACACCTTAACGGCGTGATCCATCAGTGACTCATACTTATGGGCAAATTTTCGGACCCGCAAACGATCACTCACGGCTGTTGCAACGTGCAGCGACGCCTGATTGTGATCGATGAGTCCGCTTAAAACGTATACGCATTACGTCACACCTCTTTTCGGTTGCGGTTCCCAGAAAACCGATAACATTTCCTGCGTCTGAATTTTTGCACCGTTTAGCTTAAAAAACAGCACTTGGCGCCTTTTTGTTGGAGTTTATTTTCAAATAAGACGAAGCAGCGCCTAAAAGAACAACCAGACGGAGATGACACAAAATCTAGTACCGTTGGTGATGGCAACCTAGTCATTTCTTAAACTTGGCAAATAAAAACGAATTTACCCAACAAAACTAAGTAGCAGCCGAATTAAAAACCAGGTAATCGTCATTTGGTGCATTCAAAACACTTTTAATAGATTTGAAGGTTAAAATCTTCAAATAGTCTATTTTTAAATCTGTTCTGTAATGAAAGTGGAGACCACTATTATTACTTGTCTCCGTTGTGAAAATTAGTAAATTTATAGTTTATTGTGCATTTTCAATCCCCTCTTCATGTCTAAGGGCATCCATTTTCATATTTTAACGACAAAATACAATCGATTTTGGACAAATTAGACCAAAATCGAATGTATTTTCTCGTTAAAAATGAAAATTCTGGTTCATTTGGGTAAGTTTTTTTTTTCATATCAACGGTTCACTATTGATTCGAATGAATTGGGCTTCGAATCGCCGAATCGAATTCCCCACCCCTATGTGTCACAGATAAAAATGGAGACAAGTAATGGTGGTTAAGTTAATACGAGGTACCTAGTTGTAAAATTGGTA
Source organism: Styela plicata (assembly GCA_963675895.2). Classification (NCBI taxonomy): domain Eukaryota; kingdom Metazoa; phylum Chordata; class Ascidiacea; order Stolidobranchia; family Styelidae; genus Styela; species Styela plicata. The sequence continues at coordinate 18,392,607 of OZ023151.1, read as the reverse complement.
AATTCCCCTATTTTAACGAGTAAATTCACTATGCAAAATATCAAACAGAAAACTCGGTAAAAGTTTAACTAGGTAAGAGATATATTCTCTAAACTTGATAAAAGTAACTCTGTTAACTAGATATACCAGGTCAACAGCATCAAATGCACTCTAAATGCAAAACGTCCTCGCAAATGACGTCAGAATTATTGCGTTGATATCATTTCCTAAGAAAAGCAGCACCTCAAAGGAATCAAATAACGGTCACTTATGTATGGTCTACCCAGTCAGGAAAGTTCCGTCAAAACATATTTTGTGAAGTGAGGGTAACTGTGACATCTGTTACACATAGGGGTGGGCAATTCGATTCGGCGATTCGAAGCCCAATTCACTCGAATCAATGATGAATCGTTGATAGAAAAAAAAACTTACTAAAGGAACCGGAATTTTTATTTTTAACGAGAAAATACAATCGATTTTTGTCAAATTTATTAAAGTATAAAAATTGTAGCCTTAGACATGGAGTGGGAATTAAAAATGCTCAACAAACTATAAATTTCTTGATCCTCACAACGGAGACAATTTGTACTACTAAATTACTACAAATGAGGTATTTGCTATTTACTTGGAAATAGTGATTCGATCAGATTCAAAAAAATATTCGGATCAGATTCGTATTCCAAATGATTCGGTTTTACCCAGTTCTTGTGACACCTACCTGAATTATAATATTTAGTAATTATAATAATTGTCTTTAACATAGTACCAGCAACTGTACTCAATGTGGAAAACATCCGAAACTGAACTGATCCACTAGAGGAAACTTTTTTTATTGAAATTCCCACCGAGCAATGCTGAAAGCAGCGCCAAACAGGAGCCTACCAACGGCCACTAAACGGACAATAGCTACTAAAAAATGTAGCACCCGCAACTTAGTAAAGTACAGTGAGTGATATCTGCCCTGGGCGATGGTAGAGTAATCAAACTCTTATACACTACAAAACATGACTAAATATAATTTTTAAGGCTGTTCGTACAAATTTCACTCGTATTAAGAAGTGCCGGAAAGGAGCCGACGAGCGGCTATAGTGAAAGGTACTACATAAAGTGTTATGCCAAAAACTACACTTAAACGGAAAACATGTCAAACAGAACTGAGTCGCTAAGATAAAGTGCAGTCACTGGTATCTGACCCGGGTGTCGGCAAACCAGCAGTTTAGTTTTCATACCTTCGGTCGATCTAAGCTCATGGTAGACTAACTAATATTCTTTTCCTACTGGGGATTGCTTTACGTTAAAATAATTTTAATGTCCGCGGAAAGACTGTATCTACAAGACCAAACAAACAGACTGCGTCTCACTCGAACTTACAAACTCTTCAAATAAACACTGGTGTCCCTCTTTCCGAAGTCTCTAACCTACACAAGCTCTTTTCCCTCTTTTCGAAATGTAACATACACACGCAGAAATTTCGTATAACCAAGCATGAGCCACTGATGACCCATACTTAACAAAACAACATTGATCAGTAAATAACCACCCACTACACTGTAACAAAAGTACAAAAAATTTACTTTTCATTTGCTGTCATTCGCGTATTTTCAAAGTAAAAAATGCCATGTTGATGAGATTTATGCCAATTATGGGCTGTTGATGGACGGCACCTTCGCGGTGCGTTCCATCAACACCCCATATTTGGTCGAAAAAGTCAATTTCAAGATTTTTCTTCAATACCGCCACGTTGGACTACAGTCTAAGACAAGTGCTTTTCTGCTACAGTACAGTGTAAATATTACATTTTCACGTAAACGGTGATGTTAACAATGAATTATTCAAAACTGCATCGGATGTTGCCTGTTTAAGATCAGTCACACGTCAGTGCTTATCATTTGGAAATGTAAACTTATATTATAACAACAGGCATACGCGCCCTGTGAGTTCCAGCTTGGAAATTTTGTTTACTTGACGTTCACTCTAAGAAAGGCTAGACATAAAGAAATTAAATAAAAAATAATATTAAATCAAGGAGTCACATGTAGGGCTGGACAAAACCGAATCATTTGGAATTCTAATCTGATTCGAATATTTTGTTGAATCAGATCGTGTCATAATTCTATGTTTATAACAAATATCCAATTTTTACGATTATAACTTGTCCCCATTGTGAAAATAAAGGAATTTATAGTTTGCAGTGTATTTTCAATTTACACTGAAAGCAACAATTTTCATATTTTAACGACGAAATTTAATTGATTTTGGTCAAATTTGTGTACAAGCCAACAAAACTGAACCACTGTGGTAAAGTGCAGTGAGTGGTATCTGTCATGGACGATGATAAAAATCTTTGATAGTACGTCACTCTAAATGGAAAACTTTCCATTACTATGTCGGTGTACAAGCCAACAAACCTGATCCACTGAGTTAAAGTGCATTGAGCGTTATCTGTCCTGGACGATGATAAAAATCTTTTATAGCACCACCAGATCGGTCTGTAAGATAAAAACTTCTGTTACCAAACTGTCCTTGTACGCTGGATACCGCACGCCAAGCATAAATCTACCCACATAACAAGACCAATCGAAGCATTATAGGACATGCAGTGCTAGGTCATAAATTATTTGAATTTATGATTTGACATTTTGGTATAAAGGACAAAAACGAAACCATTACGACAAAGTCCAGTGAATGATATTTGTTCTGGAAATGATAAAAACATTTGGAACTTAACTGCCCTTGTACGCGATATATCACAGACTAAATATGAAATTACCCAAACATGAAGACAAATCTTAGCGTTAGAAGACTTGATTGTCCTACTAGATTTTGAACTGAGCAGATTTTTGAAAGCAAACAAAACCGAACCACTTCAACAAAGTACAATGGGGTGTATCTGTCCTGGGCGATGATAATAATCTTTACCACTACCTCCAGCTGTATACACAGACCTATTACCACATCCATAAACATTCAATACCTGCCCTACCTACTACATGTAAGGTCTACCCTACTGCATAATATGTTAATAATAGTATATTAAGCTCCTATATTTATTCGGTTACCATATCGGCCTAAAAACGAGCAAACTGAACGATTATAGCAAAGTGCGGTAGAGGTATCTGTCCTGGGCGATGATAAGACACCTCCAACTCAACTATATATACTCTTACAACACACACACTATGGCTAAGCGTAAAATTACATACCAAAGACCAATCTAAGTATACTCTGAAGCTTGACTTACTACATCTTGAACAAAGCACAATGATAAAATTACATATTGGTGTGAAGACATCCCAAAAACTAAATCACTATGGTAAAGTGAAGTGAGCGGTATCTTTGCTGGGTGATAAAAAAACCTTTGCCACTACGACCAGCGGTACATACACGCCTATGAGCGCAACTCTGAACATTCAAATACCTGTCATACTGCATTTCTTCAACTAAGTTCATTCGTAAAGTTACCAAAAGACAACAAAACTGAACCAATAAATGAAAGTTAAGCAAGTGGTATCTGCCTTGTGTCCTGGCCGAAGATCGAAACCCTTGCAATTGAGCTGTATATATTACATACCTTATACCACAATCTAAATATTCAAAGACCTGTCCTACTACATCAAGTCGATAAAAAGCCAACTCGCCGTTTTCCCCCGAGGGGATTTAGTATGATTAATTTTATCGTACGTCGATATTCAAGCATGGCCAACAGATAAATATTACGTTTACGTGTTCCTATTGTTCTAATCAGAATTATTTTGTCAAGTATGAGCCACAGATGGACCGTGCCTAAACGGCACGGTCCATCAGTGGCCCATACTTACCAAAACTTGTTTTTATCAAAATATCGCTGCTTGCTGTTGAGCGTGCGTGTCAGTCAATTAAGGCCGATAATTAAAATAAATCTAATGTTTGTTCTTATTTTGAATCGCCCTGAGCTATGCCCAACGAGCAATACCGTAGACGAATAAGGTTAGTGCTATGGTGAATTTAAGCGGTTTCCGGTTGGGCATCTTTTCAAGTTCTAAGTTTTCCCAGGGCGTTACTGTACCTCGTATCGGTGGAACGGTGGCTTTTAGCAATGCCCTACTGGCAGCAACGTAGAAATAGAGTTAGCGCAATCAGGAATTTAAGAGCTTCCGACCGAATCGATTTTTAACATTGATTCGAATCGATTCAAAATTCTGAAACTCACATATTAACCAATGCCCAGTTAACCGAGTTTGTTTTAAAAGTACTTTCATGTCGATTCACGTCAATCTGATTCACTTCGTCTTAACTTTTACTGAATTCAATGTCTGAAGTTTTACCACCTAGACGAAACTCCCTCTCTCCCTCCCTTTTTCCCTCTCTCTTTCTCTCTCTCTGCATAATGCCTTTTGCTCCAATAGCATTGATGAGCAATCAGCAGAAGATTTATTCATTACTATGAAACATGGACAAAATCATTCTTCCAGACCGGGAATCGAACCCGGGCCGCCTGGGTGAAAGCCAGAAATCCTGACCCCTAGACCATCTGGGAACCTCTCTCTCTCTCTCTCACTCCCTCTCTCTCTCTCTCTCTCTCTCTCTCTCTGCACAATGCCTTTTGCTCCAATAGCATTGATGAGCAATCAGCAGAAGATTTATTCGTTACTATGAAACATGAACAAAAACATTCTTCCCAGACCGGGAATCGAACCCGTACCGCCTGGGTGAAAGCCAGGAATACTGACCCCTAGACCGTCTGGGAAAATCGGTAAAATAAATGAATTTACCTAAGTTTCAACAAGGCACACTTACTCAAATACCCAAAGAGCAAGTACTTAGTATGCAAAAAATAGCTAAATTAAGTATTACAATCACTTGGTGTCTATTAAAGTCTTTTAAAAATCTCATAAAAGCAGTCAAACGATGCTAACTTGATTTTAATGAAACTATCTATTAGAGGTCTTTATGAACTGGATCCAGCAGGATGCGCTTAATTTCGGCGACTGTCGATTCGGATTGGCCTTCGAAGCATTTGATCCGGTTTGGATCCGACTCGGATTCAATTTCTTGGTTCCAAAAATCAATATCACTCTGTGGGATTTGGAAAGAGGGGGAATCTTCCCGATCAGGATTTTGTCAGGATCAGGAACGTGATATTTTCATTCCGGATCGGATCAGGTTTGGATTCAGTGCGCAATTTTAGATTCAGGATCGGAAATTCTGACGGTCTTGCGGACTGCACTGTAACAAAGGTACAGTAAATTTACTGGTGATTTGCAGTAATTGCATATTTTCAAATCTAAAAAAACCCATGTTAATGAAATTTATGCTAATTATGAGCTGATGATGGACCGCACTTTCGCGGTGCGTTCCATCAACACCACACATTTGGCCAAAAAAGTCCATTTTAAATTTACTGTCAAAGACCAGTGATTTTGTTGCATTTTTGTCACAGCGTAATGATAGCAACACTGAAAGCATGGTAAACTAGGTGAGCTCGGGGCTTTCACCCAGAATCCCAACAGTACTTCAGACCTCTAGTTTCTATCTAGTTTTAACTGAAGTTGTGTGAACAAAACATTTTCATTACAAGTCGAAACTAACTCGCAGTTGCCCAAGAAACCCATGTCTCTAGGAAAGCCCTGCCTCTAAGAAAAAATATGATATGTAAACACAGACATTCCTTTTGCAATACAAAGAAAAAGATTGAAATGATTGAGCACACATTGAAACACTTTCCAAAGCGTGTTGACATGATTTTCTCTGTTGAATTAACAAGAACACGCGAATCGACGTTTCTCTATTTTGTATTGAGTATGTGTCACTGAGGGAGCGCGCCGCCGAGGCGCGGTCCATCTGTGACCCATGCTTAGCAAAATAAAATTCAGAATTGATCAAAATGGTTATTCCAATTAGAAATGTTTCCTCCCAGTTTCTGAATATTCTTTGATATGAATCGGCTATTTCGTTTTGTTGGCGAATTGCACACTAAAGCACTCCCCTATTTTGTCTGCTATTGGTATAATTGCTACTTTGCCAAATACATTGCAGTGATAATGTGACGTAATGAAATCTTGGGCTCGAGTCCCAGTGAGTCCGGCTCGTTATTCCATGCCCACCACTCAACCCAGGGAGTAATAACTTGAGTGGGCTAAGCCGAACAGAAAAAGATTATTTATTTCCAGCAATTTCAACCCTGTCCGTCTATAAGTGGTTTTTGGTACAGGATACGCCATTTTGTGTTCGAAAACAAGGAATATTATATATAATATGCTATCGCGCGCCAAAGACGCGGGTAAATTTTACTTATTTTAAAGATTTTTGAGGATAATTTTAAAATTCTGGAGGGGATATGTCCTCATTATTTCTCAAAACTTGACGGGGGTTCCGATCCCGCCAAAAGTGATTGATATAGTACGGGCTCTGACACCGCACAATACATTTTGACAAGTAATGTAAACTAAATTAGTAGATTAGTGTGCGCGGTGGCCTGGTGGTTAACATGTAGGCATCGCCGGTTGAAAATATCTCAGGTTCGAGTCCTGTCGGGTCTGGCTTGTCAATCCATGTCCAGCACTCAACCCAGGCGTAATAACTAAGGTAGGCTGGACCGAACAGAACAAATAATTTCTTTTCAACCATTCTAACCTTGTCCGTTTATAAGTGGCTGCCGGTACAACCATGCCATTTCCCCCAAAAATACTGAGTAATAAACTGACAATCTACAAACAGAAAAGTTCTCACTAAATCCTAAATCTAAGCATTTATACGATTCGAATCCAAAACCCAAAGTTGTGCTCTTGCAAATCACTATAAACTGCTAAAATACCATTTGCTACAAGGCAAGCTTCAACGTGGTATGAGGTTTGCTAACAACAGACGGAGAATATAACACTAACGTGCGAATTCCCTGCGGCAAATTAGGGTTATTTGATATAGTTCAAAGTGAAATGTGACTTATGTTTAGCAAACATGGCTATAGATAAATAACGCTTGGAGAGCGTTATTTATCTAATGGCCATGTATAGTAAATTGTGGATTTCAACCAAGCAGTCAAACAATACTAAGCGAAACAAAACGGTATAGTTTTACATATATGGCCAAAGATAAATAACGTATAAATCAAGCTAGTTATCTACAATCATACATGGTGAATTGTAGATCTCAAATAAGATAGTAAGTACACTGCGGGAAAAGTAGAGTACAATTAACTTTTATTTACAGTAATTGTGAATTGAGTTAATTCAAAGCGGGGCAAAACTTGTGTGTTTAGTGTACTTGGCCGTAGATAAATAACACATAAAAGGCGGTATTTATCTATGGTCATGTATGGTAATTGTGGATTGTAATCGACGTAGTATACTTTGATGAGAGTACAGTAAATTTTCTTTGTATTGGGCGGTAATTGTGATTTGATTTAGTTTTAAGCGAGACAAAACTCCATGTTTTGGTATACATGACATAGATAAGTAACTCATTACATGCATTTTTTATAGCCACTTCTTGGAGGTGATCTTCTTGGTCAACGCCATGTACTAGCCGTCCTTATACGCGGACAGGGTTGAAATTGCTGGAAAGATATGATCTTTTCCTGTTCGACTTAGCCTACCCAAGTTATTACACCCTGGGTTGAGTGGTGAGCATGGAATAACGAGCCGGGACTCGAACCCGAGATTTAATTACGTCACGTTCTCGCTATGGTTGGAGTTGTTGGCTGGTTGGCTCAATCGGTAAATCGTTGGAATACGCTTTGAGCTACCCATCTCTGATCGCACAGACGCAGTTTCGAATCCTCAGTACACGGTGGTTGCATTGCTTACGGCTTTCGCCACTGACCAGGTCCATAAACAGTAAAAGTGAGAAATATGATAAGCAAAAACCTTCACCCCGATTCAAAGCTGGTATTTGCACGAGAGGTCGTGATCAACTAATGGGATAAATCCCTATGCCTTACCACCGATTTCGCATCTTGCACTATGTAACAAGTATTTTCATAAACATAGGACAGATCCCTATGCCTGAGCCTCTACTTGAATAAAAGTTGTTTTTCAGCGATCTTGCACCTTGCACTCGCATCTAACAAGCATTAGACAAACTCTTCCTGCTGTTAGTCGCGAATGACTTCCTTGCTTTTTAATTGAATTCACAAAAAGCGCGATTTGAGGCGGCAACTGAAAGGAACTAACTAAACTTCGTCATAGATTAAAGATAAAATCGGTAAATGCTCCCAAGTCAGATAATTTCCACACAAACAATTCTTTAAATGTCTCGCTTATTTCACTGCGTTCAATATAGATGCCTGCTAGTCGTTTTTCTTTTTGTTACTATTAGTGTATTGTTTTGTCATATTTTAATAATTATTTGCTCGCGCGAAATATTTTCATTTACGACAAAATGCAATTGATTTTAATTAAATTTGACCAAATCGATTATATATACTCTAAAAATATATACTACAAGGTAACAAAATAAGTCTTTACGGCTAAGACCGATAAACTTTGAGAATACACAGTCCATCTTATCATTCATAGTAGGACTAGTGCAGTTAATATGTGCGGTAGAGATAACAAACCAAAACTGAGAAATCAAAACGATACTGTAAAGTCCTAATTAATCAAGCAAAAGGCCACTGGCGCCAACGAAACATTGTTCATCTGTAACGTTTGCTTGACGAAACAGAAATACCTGAAGGAAATAACCGTTGAATAGGTGTATACTATTTTATGAGAGTATCGCATACACTTTGACGGACGTTTCCGCTCCGCTGTAAAAAACGATTGTTGTCCATTTTCAATATTGCATTCATACATATCCAATCTGAAATTCTATTTTGTCAAGCATGTGCCACAAATGGGCCGCGCCTCGACCGCGCGTTCCATCAGTGACCCATACATGACAAAATATGTTTGGCCGACAAACTTTTCTGACTTTTTGAAGTTTCCTCTTCAAGGTAGCGAGTGACAAGCAGCGTAAGCAAAGACAGTAGCGAGGTCATGGGATTTTGCACACGAATAAGTGATTTACCGGGCGTATCGCCAGTAGGAATGCAGTCGAATATTGCTCGCCGAAGGCGCACATAATTTTATCTTTGCAATACGTCCTGAAGGCAAGTATAGTCACCAGCAATTTTACCAGATGACATTGAAATAAAATAACAAAATAATTTTTTAGCTCAATGTGGGGGGTTCATTGAGAAAATGCCAATCGGTAGCTTGTCCATCAACAGCGTATATTTCGCATAAATCTCATCAATGAAAGGGTTTAATTTTTTTTACTCGAAGCAAAGTCCGGGATTTTTTCGGCAGAAAATTTCCATTCCACAGAAAAGCAATGCGCTACACTTTTTACTACCTTGGGTCGGATCCTTCAAAGTTATAATATAAAGAGGTGTGTGCTGATAAGTTTAGATAATTATTTTGATAAAATGGATTCATCGTTTCTATGCCTAATACTTTTCAAAAACTGTAAGTGAACCAAGCGGCTGGCATTAGTATAATTAGTTCATCCGGATAAAATGCCGACTCTTATAGTATTTTACATCCTACGAAGTATCAGGCATAGTTTTAAGTCGTTCATAGCAACTGTTGTTGAAAGAATGCACTCAGAATTTTTCTTTAGCTATTCCTTGGGACGGACCATCCTGACCAAGGTCATGTACCAGCGGCCACTTATAGATGGACGGGTTAGGGTTGTTGGAAAGGTACGATCCCTCCTATTTTGCTTATCCTATCCAAGTTATTACACCCTGGGTTGAGTGGTGGACATGGATTAACGAGCCGGAGTCGCCGGGACTCGAGATCAAGACATTGAACCTGCGATGCCAACATGTTGACCACTATTTGGCCATGTATAGCGAATTGTATATATTTTTTAAAATAGTAAGTAAACTATGATAAAAGCGCCCAACCTAATTTATTCAAACAAAAACAAGATTTAACTTATTTAACATTTCGAAGAATGCGGACATACGGACCCAACGTCACAAGGAAGTAAACAAGGAAGAAGGATTCACAGTTCATTGTACGACATATACATTTATAAATTGTGTATATTAATCAAGTTGCGTCTAGGCGCCTCTCCTTTCTCCTCGGCCAAATAAAATTGTAATATAGTAAGAAAATAATACAACGTTAAAAATTCATTTCAACATTAAAATCATACAGAGTGGCCTATATCTAAGACGGTTAAGGCATATTTTCTTTCTCGGCGAACGAGGTTTTTTGCAAAAGGGCATCCTGCATAAAATGATAAGATAAGCTGATATGATCTATAACTGATAAAAACAGGTTAAAACGGAACACTAACATATATACTACAAAGTAACAAAGTAAGTCTTCACGGCTAAGATATACAAACTAACAACCATGAACTTTAAGAATAAACGAGTCATCTTATCATTCATAGTAGGACTAGTGCAGTTCATATGTACGGTAGAGAAATCAAACCAAAACTAAGAAATAAAAACGATTCTGTAAATTCCAAATTAATCAAGCAAAAGGCCACTGGCGCTAACATTGTTCATCTGTAACGTTTGCTTGACGAAATAAATATCTTTAAAGGAAATAACCGTTGAAATAGGTATATGCTATTGCATGAGAGTATGGCATACACTTTGACGGACGTTTCCGCTCCGCTGTTTCAATATTGCATTCATACATATCCAGTCTGAAATTCCATTTTGTCAAGCATGTGGCACAGGTGGACCGCGCCTCGACGGCGCGTTCCATCAGGGACCCATACATGACAAAATATGTTTGGCCGACAAAATTTTCCGACTTTTTGAAATTTCCTCTTCAGTAGCGCAGCCACAGGATTTTGTACACTGATTACAACTGATTTACGGGGCGTATCGCCAGTAGGAAACCAGTCGATTATTACTCGCCGAAGGCGCGCATATTTTTATTTTTGCAAAACGTCTTCAAGGCAAGTATAATCACCAGCAATTTTACGAGATGATATTAAAAAAATAAAATTACAAAATAATTTTTTTAGCTCATTATGGGGGGTTCATTGAGAAAATGCCAATCGGTGGCTGGTCCACCAAAAGCGTATATTTCGCATAAATCTCATCAATATAAGGGTTTAAATTTTATTTTAATTTACTCGAAGCAAGGTCAGCGAATTTTTTGTCAGAAAATTTCCATTCCACTGAAAAGCAATGCGCTACACGTGTAAAAGCTCTGTTACTCGTGGATAGGGCTGGGCAAAACCGAATCATTCGAAATTCGAATCTGGTTCGGATATTTTTTCGAATCGGATCGAATCACAATTTCATATCGATACTAAATATGCCATATTTGCCATAAAAAATTGTCAAATTTGACCAAAATCGATTGTATTTTGTCGTTAAAATGAAAATTCTACTTCATTTTGCAATTTTTTATTTCTCTGACCGATTCATGACTAATTTGAAGCAACTAAGCTTCGAAGCGATTCGAATAAGCGAATCGAATAGGCGAATCGAATTGCCCACCCCTATACTCACGATGAATAGTCAAAAAGATAGTGATGAACCAAAGATTCCAATAAAATATACAATTATTGCAAATTTTTGGTTAATTTACTGTATATTTTTCTACAGTGTGGTGTAAAAAAACTCAACCGTTCCTATTGATATTTATAATCGATCTGTGGTATGGAAATGATACAAGATGTAGTAAGTAAGCAATAGATAATAACGATTTTCCGGTAAGGAATAATAGCGTGAACATGATTTGCCAAGTATGGACCAATAATTTGAAATTGTAGTAGGAGCCTTCAGATCTTGGGGATGGGATCATAAAAAAGATTTTCAGATCAAATTCACCTACCAAAAACGCACAAATTCGTTTTTGTTTTTGGGGTAGGGAAAAGAAATTTCTATTCCGAATGTTATATTGGGTCGGATCCCTTCAAAGTTGGAATATAAAACGAGGTATGCTGATAAGGGTAGATAATGACTTTGATAAAATTGATTCATATTTTCTTTGTTTAATACTTTTCCAAAACTGCAAGTGAACCAAGCGGCTGGCTAGGTATGATTAGTTCATCCGGATAAAATGCCAATTCTTAATAGTATTTCACATCCTACATAGTATCATGCGTATTTTTAAGTCGCTCATAGCAACTGTTGTTTAAAAGAATGCAGTAAAAGCATCGTTCTTTGTCAGCTTTGTCAGTACTCAGAATTTTTTCTTTAGCTACTCCTTGGAACGGACCATCCTGAACAAGGTCCTGTACTAGCGGCCACTTATAGATGGACAGGGTTAGGGTTGTTGGAAAGATACAATCCCTCTTATTTCGCTTGGCCTATATAAGCTATTATACCCTGGGTTGAGTGGTGGGCACTGATTGACGAGCCTAACGGACTCGCCGGAACTCGAACTCAAGATCTTCAACCTGCGATGCCAATATGTTAACCACTGGGACATCGTGTCCATCGTAATAAACCAATAACATATACTTTTTCCCATCAACTATTAGCTGTTGATCCTTAATTGTCTCCACGAATGCCATCAAAGCAACCATAGACTAGGGCACTATACAATTGTACAACAGAAGATCAGAATATTCCACATATTAAAAGCTTTCGCTTGATATATGTTCTATATGCTCTTTCTATACGTTCTATCACTAGGCCCTAGTGAAACCTTGGTAGTTAAATCTTGTGATAGGTGGAATAAGATTTTGATGTTTTGTTGTTCAACTCCCGACCTCATCTTATTCAAGTATCATTGCGGCCTTGGTCGCACACGGATCCATCTGCACAAGAGGAGTGGAACAGATTATAGACAGTTCGTTGCACCACACCCGACGCATAACTTCACAATTACTGTAAATAAACGGTAAATTAACCGCGATTTTGTCACAGTGGAGATACCAACGTATCGTCATTTTCATGGTGTTTCATATCCCCCGATGTATAATACGTTGATCTGTCATTGAATCACCATTTATAGTAAAATTTACATTGCTCGTAGCAACATGAGTAGTTAATCATAATATATCAACAAATTTCCATTTCTATCGAATGCAGTCCATCCTACGTGTATTCCTGTGTCACTCGTCACAAAACTTCGACGAAGTCCAAGGCTCAGTACCACGCGAAACTTTGCATAACTCATCGCAATGTAAAACAACAAATCACCGCTTACAATAGAATTTAAAAATCCCACGTAGTAACATATGTAGTTAATCACAATACACCCAATCGAAATATTTTTAAAGTGTCATTAATTAGGTATGAGTTACTGATTGAGCGAGTCAATAAGACACGGTCCATCTGTGGCGCATACTTGAGAAAATAAAATTGCAATTTCTCATGTATGTGGTTCAAACGACGTAGACATAGTCCTCTGTTACGCCCCGCGAAATGTTATCGGAGTTCGCTGCTCTTTTACAACCCAGGCATAAGTACCGCGCGAAACTCATCACAAGATAACAAATTACCACTCATGGTATCTTATATCCCACGTAGTGCAATGAGTAGTTTATTACAAGATATCAACATTTTTAACGTAAGTGGTTCATCAAAGTTGTTAAAGTATCTTTTGTCAAGTATGAGTCACTGATGGATCGCGTCGATAAGACGCGGTCCATCTGTGGCGCATACTTGACCTAATTAAATTTAGGATAAACAAATTGCAATTTTTAGTTCATCCCACGTATACGCAGGCCTATGTAACTCCCCTCATAATGTCAACGAATGCGCCTATGTCCCATAGTGTGCGCGATGGCCTAGTGGTTAAACCTGTTGGCATCGCAGGTTGAAGATCTCGGCCTCGTTACTCTTAGCATCAATTGTAACTTTGCCCGTCTATAAGTGGCCGCTAGTACAGGGCCTTGGGAAGGGTGATCCACTCCAAGAAGTAGTTATAAAATAAAAATATCTCTGGTTAGAAGCCTTAAAAACTTGAGAAATAGTTCTTTCCCCGATCTTGCATTTTGGTCCTGAATCTAATTGCATCACCATCGTATCAGGAAATTTATTTTGTTAGTCGCGAGGACATGATGGACCGCGCGGCAGGAGTGCAATTCATTAGGGATCACTTTCTCCTCACCATCCCCACTGATCACTTCACTTCCTCCTCACCTGGCACCTTAGATTAGATTTTATTTGAATTAAGCGAGATTCGAAACATCAACTGAGAGGAACTAATGGGATAAATCCCCATGCCTAACCGTAACTTGAATACCGTTGTTTCACCGATTTCGCATCTTGCATCTTGCTCTAACAAGCATTTAGATAATTTCCGCCTGTTAATCACGAATGACTTTCTTAGATATTTTTAACTGAATTCACTCTAAGCGAGTTTGGTAGCATCAACCGAGAAATCCGACTAATGGGACAGATCCCTATGGCTGGACCTCAACTTGGAATAAAAGTTGTTTCAACGATTTTGCACCTTGCACTCGCATCTAACAAGCATTTTCATATCTCGCTGAAAGTGATTGATATGGTACCGGCTCTGACAACGCACAATACATTTTGACAAGTAATGTAAATTAAATTAGTAGATTAGTGTGCGCGGTGGCCTGGTGGTTAACATGTAGGCATCGCCGGTTGAAAATATCTCCGGTTCGAGTCCTGTCGGTTCTGGCTTGTCAATCCATGTCCAGCACTCAACCCAGGGCGTAATAACTACGGTAGGCTGGACCGAACAGAACAAATAATATCTTTTCAACCATTCTAACCTTGTTCGTTTATAAGTGGCCGCAGGTACAACCATGCCATTTCCCCCCAAAAATACTGAGTAATAAACTGACAATCTACAAACAGAAAAGTTCTCACTAAAGTTCTCACTAAGTTCTCACTAAATCCTAAATCTAAGCATTTATACGATTCGAATCCAAAACCCAAAGTTGTGCTCTTGCAAATCACTATAAACTGCTAAAATACCATTTGCTCCAAGGCAAGCTTCAACGTGGTATGAGGTTTGCTAACAACAGACGGAGAATATAACACTAACGTGCGAATTTCCTGTGGCAAATTAGAGTTATTTGATATAGTTCAAAGTGAAATGTGACTTATGTTTAGCAAGCATGGCCATAGATAAATAACGCTTGGAGAGCGTTATTTATCTAATGGCCATGTATAGTAAATTGTGGATTTCAACCAAGTAGTCAAACAATACTAAGCGAAACAAAACGATATAATTTTACATATATGGCCAAAGATAAATAACGTATAAATCAAGCCAGTTATCTACAATCATACATAGTAAATTGTAGATCTCAAATAAGGTAGTAAGTACGCTGTGGAAAAAATACAGTGAAATCCACTTTCATTTACAGTAATTGTGAATTGAGTTAATTCAAAGTGGGGCAAGACTTGTGTGTTTAGTGTACTTGGCCGTAGATAAATAACACATGAAAGGCGTTATTTATCTATGGCCATATATGGGAAATTGTATATTTTAACAAGCGTAGAATACTATGATGACAGTACAGTAGATTTACCTCGTATTTGGCAGCAGTGATTTTGATTTGATTGAGTTGGAAGCGAGACAAAACTCCATGTTTTGGTGCACATGACTTAGATAAGTAACGCATTACATGCGTAATTTTATAGCCACTTCTTGGAGGTGATCTTCTTGGCCAAAGCCCTATACTAGCTGTCACTTATAGGCGATATTGTTGGCAGTTAGCTCAATCCGTAAAGCGTTCAGAATACGCTTCGAGCTACGCATCTCTGATCGTCAGGACGCAGCTTCGAATCCAGTGAATGATGAATATTTTATGTGAGAGGTCTGCTGGACGCCTCGCCGGTTCACGGTGGTTCACGAAAGCACTGCATACGGCTTCCTTCACCAACCAGGTCCATACATAGGAACATGAGACATAAAATAAGCCAAAAAAAAACCTTCACCCCGATTCGGAACTGGTATTCGTATATATTTGTATATGATTAAGCGGTATTCCCGGCTTTCCTCTCCCGCAGGACAAAAAATGAAATCCTATCCTATCCTCGTTGGAAACATATGATCTTTCCTGTTCGGCTTAGCCTAGCCAGGTTATTACACCCTGGGTTGAGTGGTTGACATGGAATAACGAGTCGGACTCGCCAGGACTCGGACTCGAACCTGAGATATTTAACCTGCCATGCCAACATGTTGACCACTATTTGGCCATGTATAGCGAATTGTATATATTTTTTAAAATAGTAAGTAAACTATGATAAAAGCGCCTAACCTAATTTATTCAAACAAAAACAAGATTTAACTTATTTAACATTTCGAATAATGCGGACATACGGACCCAACGTCACAAGGAAGTAAACAAGGAAGAAGGATTCACAGTTCATTGTACGACATATACATTTATAAATTGTGTATATTAATCAAGTTGCGTCTACGCGCCTCTCCTTTCTCCTCGGCCAAATAAGATTGTAATATAGTAAGAAAATAATACAACGTTAAAAATTCATTTCAACATTAAAATCATACAGAGTGGCCTATATCTAAGACGGTTAAGGCATATTTTCTGTCTCGGCGAACGAGGTTTTTTGCAAAAGGGCATCCTGCATAAAATGAAAAGATAATCTGATATGATATATAAGTGATAAATACAGGTTAAAATGGAACACTAACATATATACAACAAAGTAACAAAGTAAGTCTTCACGGCTAAGATATACAAACTAACAACCATGGACTTTGAGAATAAACAAGTCATCTTATCATTCATAGTAGGACTAGTGCAGTTAATATGTGAGGTAGAGATAACAAACCAAAACTGAGAAATCAAAACGATACTGTAAAGTCCTAATTAATCAAGCAAAAGCCCACTGGCGCCAACGAAACATTGTCATCTGTAACGTTTGCTTGACGAAACAGAAATACCCGAAGGAAATAACCGTTGAATAGGTGTATACTATTTTATGAGTGTATCGCATACACTTTGACGGACGTTTCCGCTCCGCTGTAAAAAACGATTGATGTTCATTTTCAATATCGCATTCATACATATCCAATCTGAAATTCCATTTTGTCAAGCATGTGCCACAGATGGACCGCGCCTCGACGGCGCGTTCCATCGGTGACCCATACATGACAAAATATGTTTGGCCGACAAAATTTACTGATTTTTTGAAATCTCCTGTTCCAAGGTAGCGAGCGACAAGCAACATAAGCAAAGACAGTAGCGCGGCCATGGGATTTTGCACACGAATAAGTGATTTACCGGGAGTATCGCCAGTATGAATCCAGTCGATTATTGCTCGCCGAAGGCGCACATATTTTTATTTTTGCGAAATGTCTTTAAAGTAAGAATAATCACCAGTAATTTTACCAGATGATGTTGAAATGAAATTACAAAATAATTTTTTTAGCTCATTATGGGGGGTTCATTGAGAAAATGCCAATCGGTAGCTGGTCCATCAACAGCGTATATTTCGCATAAATCTCATCAATATAAGGGTTTAAATGTTATTTTAATTTACTCGAAGCAAAGTCAGCGAATTTTCTCGGCAGGAAATTTCCATTCCACTGAAAAGCAATGCGCTACACGTGCAAAAACTCTGTTACTCGTGAATAGGGCTGGGCAAAACCGAATCATCCGAAATTCAAATCTGGTTCGGATATTTTTTCGAATCGGATCGAATCACAATTTCATATCGATACTAAATATGCAATATTTACTATTACAAAGTGTCTCCATTATGAATATCAAGAAACTTAGAGACACGAATGATTAATATTAACAGACTCAAAGGCAATGTATTTCCAATTCATAATCATGTCTGAGAACAAAAAGCTTCATATTTTAATGACATAATACAATCGATTTTGGTCAAATTTGACCAAAATCGATTGTATTTTGTCGTTAAAATGAAAATTCTACTTCATTTTGCAAATTTTTATTTCTCTGACCGATTCATGACTAATTCGAAGCAACTAAGCTTCGAAGCGAATCGAATAGGCGAATCGAATTGCCCACCCCTATACTCACGATGAATAGTCAAAAAGATAGTGATAAACCGAAGAATCCAATAAATTATACAATTATTGCAAATTTTTGGTTAATTTACTGTATGTTTTTTACAGTGTGGTGTCAAAAACTCAACCGTTTCCATAGATATTTATAATCGATCTGTGGTATGGAAATGATACAACCTGTAGGAAATAAGCAATAGATAATAACCCTTTTCCGGTAAGGAATAATAGCGTGAACATGATTTGCCAAGTATGGACCAACAATTTAAAATTGTAGTAGGAGCCTTCAGATCTTGGGGATGGGATCATAAGAAAGATTTTCAGATCAAATTCACGCACTAAAAACGCACAAATTCGTTTTTGTTTTTGGGGTAGAGAAAAGAAATTTCTATTCCGAATGTAATTTTGTGCCAAAGTAGCAAAGCATTTAGCTTATTTAAATGATATTTTTATATAAAATTCGAAGCCGTTAAAGAAATGCAGCCTTATTCCTAAAACTCAGAAGGAACTTGTCTCGTCCCCTCACCTCAGTCCCCCCAACAGGCGCTGCCTCTCCTTTGATATATATTGTTAAAAATAAGCTTTTGGTTATCTCGGATCCCTTCAAAGTTAGAATATAAAAAGGGGTATGATGGCTGATAAAGTTATATAATGACTTTGATAAAATGGATTCATATTTTCTATGCCTAATACTTTTCTCCAAAACTTTAAATTAACCAAGCGGCTGGCTAAGTATAATCAGTTCATCCGGATAAAATGCCAATTCTTATAGTATTTCACATCCTACGTAGTATCATGCGTATTTTTAAGTCGCTCATAGCAACTGTTGTTTAAAAGAATGCAGTAAAAGCATCGTTCTTTGTCAGCTTTGTCAGTACTCAGAATTTTTTCTTTAGCTACTCCTTGGAACGGACCATCCTGAACAAGGTCCTGTACTAGCGGCCACTTATAGATGGACAGGGTTAGGGTTGTTGGAAAGATACAATCCCTCTTATTTCGCTTGGCCTATATAAGCTATTACACCCTGGGTTGAGTGGTGGGCACTGATTGACGAGCCTAACGGACTCGCCGGAACTCGAACTCAAGATCTTCAACCTGCGATGCCAATATGTTAACCACTGGGACATCGTGTCCATCGTAATAAACCAATAACATATACTTTTCCCACCAACAATTAGCTGTTGATCCTTAATTGTCTCCACGAATGCCATCAAAGCAACCATAGACTAGGGCACTATACCATTGTACAACAGAAGATCAGAATATTCCACATATTAAAAGCTTTCGCTTGATATATGTTCTATATGCTCTTTCTATATGTTCTATCACTAGGCCCTAGTGAAACCTTGGTAAATAAATCTTGTGATATGTGGAATAAGATTTTGATCTTTTGTTGTTCAACTCTCGACCTCATCTTATTCAAGTATCCTTGCGGCCTTGTTTGAACACGGATCCATCTGCACAAGAGGAGTGGAGCAAAGGGTAGACAGTTCGTTGCACCACACCCGACGCATAACTTCACAATTACTGTAAATAAACGGTAAATTAACTGCGATTTTGTCATAGTCGTCGACGAAGTCCAAGGCTCTTTCACCACATATGCATCAGCACCACGCGAAACTTTGCATAGCTCATCGCAATGTAACAACAAATCACTGCTTACAATAGAATTTAAATTCCCCACGTTGGGACATGCGCAGTTAATTACAATTGAATATTTTTTAAAGTATCATTAATTAGGTATGAGTTACTGATTGAGCGAGTCAATATGACACGATCCATCTGTGGCGCATACTTGATAAAATAAAATAAAAATTGCCATTTCTCATATTTCTCAGGTTTGTGTTTCGAACCGCGTGTTGCTCCCCGCAAAATGTTATCGGAGTTCGATGCTCTTTTACAACACAGGCAAGAGTACCGCGCGAAACTCATCACAAGATAACAAATTACCACTCATGGTATCTTATATCCCACGTAGTGCAATGAGTAGTTTATTACAAGATATCAACATTTTTAACGTAAGTGGTTCATCAAAGTTGTTAAAGTATCTTTTGTCAAGTATGAGTCACTGATGGATCGCGTCGATAAGACGCGGTCCATCTGTGGCGCATACTTGACGAAATCAAATTTCTGATGAGGATAAACGAATCGGTATTTTTAATGTATTAGGTTCATACCTCGTTCATCCCACTATGCAACTCCTCACACAATGTCAACGAATACGGCTGTGTCCCATAGTGGGCGCGGTGACCTAGTGGTTAAACATGTTGGCATCGCAGGTTGGAGATCTCGACCTCGTTAATGCATGCACACCACTCAGCACAGGGTGTAATAACTTGGGTAGGCTAAGCCGAACAGGAAAAGATCATATCTTTCCAGCAATTCTAACCCTACCGTCTATAAGCGGTGAGTGGCCGCTAGAACAGGGCCTTGGGGAGGGTGATCCACTCCAATGAGTGGCTATAAAAAATCTCTGGTTGGAAGCCTTAAAAACTTGACAAAAAGTACTTTCATCGATCTTGCATTTTGGTCCTGAATCTAACAATCATTTTGACAGGCTTTCCACCGTTAAGCGAGATTCGAAACATCAACTGACAGGAACTAATGGGATAAATCCCTATGCCTTGCCCGTAACTTGAATAAAGTTGTTTCACCGATTTCGCATCTTGCACCTTGCACTCTCTAACAAGCATTTCCACAAACATTACCTGCTGTTAATCACGGATGACTTCGTTAGATTATTTTTAATTGAATTCACTCTAAGCGAGGTTTGCAGCAGCAACTAAGAAATCCGACTAATGGGACAGATCCCTATGCCTGAGCCTCAAGTTGAATAAAAGTTGCTTCCCCAACCTTGCACTAAGCTTAGATTATTTTTAATTGAATTCACTCTAAGCGAGTTTGGTAGCATCAACTAAGAAATCCGACTATTGGGACAGATCCCTATGCCTGAGCCTCAACTTGAATAAAAGTTGATTCCCCTATCTTGCACCTTGCACTCGCATCTAACAAGCATTTGACAAACTCTTTCTGCTGTTAATCACGAATGACTTCCTTGTATTATTTTTAATTGAATTCACTCGAGATTGGTAGCATCAACTGAGAGGAACCGACTAATGGGACAGATTCCTATGCCTGAGCGTCAACTTGAATAAAAGTTGATTTACCTATCTTGCATCTTGCACTCGCAAGTAACCGAACGACTTCCTTCCTTTTTAATTGAATTTTCAATGGGCGCGATGTGAAGCGGCAACTGAAAGGAACTAACTCAACTTCGTTAATGTTCAAAGAGAAAATCGGTAACTGCATACTCCCAAATAAGAAAATTTTCACACAGACACCTTTTTAAATTTCTCGCTTTCAATGTATTCAATACAGATGCCTGCTAGTCGTTTTATTTCATTTTGTTACTATTAGTTTATTGATTTTACAGTGTCTATAGTCTTATTGAAGGAAATTTGCTTTGAGTAAAAATAGAAGAAAGAACCTACTCCTGTCGGAAAAAATATACTAAAATTGCAGTATCGCGAATAACTTCACTATAAGCGGAAAACATCCAAAAGAGAACGAAACCGTTAAAAAGTACAGTAATTCCCATTTGCCCTGGGCGATTGCCAAGCCATCTACCACTTGTTTTTTTCTAGTCACTTTTAACAACAATCCGAAAATACGTCAGGGCGATTACAAGAAGGATTCTCTACTCAACAAAGTCTAAAATGTAGTAAAAGTTCTCTCACGGACTTCAGCACACGTTGCACTCTTGCCTAATCAAATTTTTGACAAACAATTTCCGCCATGAATAATAATTCCAAATTAATACAGGCAGGAAGTTATAGTTTAGTCCAACATGAGTCATTGTACGACCATGCTGATGCTCTTTTATTGAGTTTGACTCTTACCCAGGAAAAAGGCAGCTTCTCAAAAATATCGACTAAGGGCCGAAAAAATTCGCATAGTTCCAGCATCCCCCGTTAAAGTGCTTTCGAGCGCAGGAAATTTCAAATATGTTTTTAACTGTTTTTAGCCTGCGTTAGTCCCGGAATTTCATTTTCAAAAAGATTTGGTCGGTTTACGTTAATATATTATAATACTCTGCTGGTTTTTAGCAAATACTTAGTCAATATGACTTCATAATTAGATCGCGAAAGTCTTCCAAAATCTGGCCTTAACCTCATTTTCACAGGATCTGAAAACCACCCAACTTTAGCTTATTGTACGTTGAATACTGACTAAACAAAATGCAAGGTATCAGAAGTTGCTTTCACATAACCGCGACCGTTGTATTCTTAACTGATCTTTCGAATTTATTTTCGGGAAAGACTGACTCCCTTTTTGACGCGTGGCGAACAAAGAGACCCAATTAGAAGTTTTATTTTGTCAGGCGTGAGCCACAGATTGACCGTGCCTAATCGACACGATCAATGAATTATAGCCTGAACCGGTGGCTCAATCGGTTAAGCGCCATCGTATTGCCCGGAAGATCGATGGACCGATGCTTGGGCGCTTCACCACCAAGTGCCCTTCAGAAAGACACTTCCGGGTAGCTAACGGTAGTTGGGCATATAGGCGCCGGTAGGTTCACGGACAGACATTGCAATTAATGCAAAAACATGAAAAAAGAATCAGTGAGCCCTACTTAACAACACATGTTTGGTCAAAATTCTTCGAACTCGGAACTCTTGTTTTGATGTTCCGTTTTACTGGTAATCAGGGTTAGTCAGAAGTTTGATTTGGGCAGCTATCAGCCACAGATGGATCGAGCGCTGACAATGCGATACATTAGCGTCACATACTTGACGAATTGTCTCAGGTCCAATGCTTTTCTCACTGTTTAAAATCGTAAACCGGTCCGATAAAGCGAAAGCATTTAAGGTACGATAAAGCGAAAGCCTTCTCAAGGCACGATGCCTTTGCCGTGTAAATTTTTAATGAATCAAAAATTATCGAATGCTCGATAGCTAAGGATGAACCACACCATTTGGTGATTGAAATCGATCCGAATAACAAACAGTCGATTCAGTTTTGGATCGATCAATGGATTAAAGTCCACCAAAATCAAGTGTAATTTACATATTTTTTTGATATTAATTGGATTTTCATTTTTATGCCTAGAAATTGAGTGATACCGAACACTGTAACAGAAGTACAGTAAATTTACTAATCATTTGGTCTAATTGTATATTTCCAAAGTTAAAAAACGTCATGTTTATGAGGTTCATGTCCATTATGGAATGTTGATGGACCGCACCTTCCCGGTCAAAGTAAATTTTAATTTTTTTTAATACCGCCAAGTAAAATTACTGTTAAAGACCAGTGATTTTGTAGCTTTTTTGTTACAGTGAACTTACCGTCAGGCACGTGATAAGATTTCTCTAGGGTTCTTGATTTCATTCCAAAGGTAAGATTTGTCATGTGGTTTTCCACAAAACAAATAATTCAATTCAATTGGTTTCGGTTTATTAATTTGAGTCACTGAGGGATCGAGCTTTCACGGCCCGATACATCTACGACTAGGGCTGGGCAAAATCGAATCATATGAATTCCAATCTGATTTGAATAATTTTTTCGAATCGGATCGAATCACTAATTCCAGGTTGATAGCAAATATTCCATTTTTTTATTATAACTTGTCTCCGTCGTGAAAATGAAGAAATTTGTAGTTCATAGTGTATTTTCAATTCACATTAAGAGCAACGATTTTCATATTTTAACGACGAAATGTAATCGATTTTGGTCAAATTTGACCAAAATCGATTGCATTCCGTCGTTAAAAATGAACATCCTAGTTCACTTAACAAGTTTTTATTCCTATGAATGATTCACGATTGATTCGAATAAATCGTACTTCGAATCGATTCGAAACACCGAATCGAATTGCCCAGCCGTCTATACGACTCATACCTGACCAAATAAAACTACAGGTCAGTCACGGAATCTCTCTACAAATTCCTGCTTTAATGGAATCGATAATATCCGTCAGATCTTCCACTGCCCGACCAAATGATTTAATTAAATCTGAGACGTCAAACCATTAAACGACGTATAGGGCCAATAATTGAATTAACGAGAAGCTTAATGGAAATGTTTTGTTCGAAGTCAAATTTGGATTATTGCCGATGTGTGAACCAAAAGCAGAAATACAGATCTAGATTTATTTTGACGAGTCAGTGGATCACTCTGTACAAGACCTTTTAGCAGATATCACTTATATGGAAACGGGGTTAATGGTATGGCTTCATTTGGCTAAATCCTGTTATCCGCCAAATTACACACTGTAACAAAAAATCTAACAAAATCACTGGTTTTTGACAGTAATTCTACTTGGCTGTACTGAAAAAAAATTAAAAATTGCCTTTTTTGGCTAAATATGGGTGTTGATGGAACGCACTGCGAAGGTGCGGTCCATCAACGGCCCATAAATTGCATAAATCTCATCAATATGGCGTTTTTTAAACTTTTGAAATATACAATGACCGTAAATGACCAGTAAATTTACTGTACTTTTGTTACAAAGCACTCAGGAATTCTATTAATTATTGACCTCTTATTTTAAAGTTATTCATACGTTACACATTTTATACTAATATATTTGCTACAGTTAGGGCTGGGCAAGCCCGAATCATTTAAAATTCGAATCCGATTCGAATAATTTTTTTCGAATTTCGTGATTTGAAATAAAAAAAACGCTATTTATTATACAAATTTTTACGCCTGCGGCGCCTGTTATGATGTCATGAGTTGAGGGGAAATTTTCCCCTCGAATTTCGTCTCCTCCTTTTCAAGGTTCAAATTACGCACCGATATGAAGTCCAATGAGTTATATCTGCCCTGGACTGTATCATTAGATTCATCCTTATACTAAATATTGCTCCATTTTCATATCTGAAAAATTGAACCGCTAAAATAAAGTGCTATGAGTAATATCTGCCCTGGATGGTACCAAAACCACTCATCCTTTTCTTGAATCCGTCCTTGGCGATTGTAAAACCAATTATCATTTCATCCATCCATATACTAAATTTGGCTCCATTCGTATACCTGAAGAATTGAATCGTCAAAATAGAGTGAAAATAGTAATATCTGTCCTGGGTAATGATAAAACCAACTACCCCTTCTCGAGCCTGCCTTTGGCGATTGTAAAGCCATATTTTACCATTTCGTATATCCTAATACTAAATATTGCTCCAATTCTATATCTGAAGAATTGAACCACTAAAATAAAGTACAATGAGTAATATCTGTCCTGGGTAATGACAAAACCTACTACCTTTTTCGAGTCTATCTTTGGCGATTGTAAAGTCATATTTTACCATTTCGTATATCCCAATACTAAATAATGCTCCGTTTCTATATCCAAAGAATTGAACCACTAAAATAGAGTGCAATGAGTAATATCTCCCCTGGGTAATGACAAAACCTACTACCGTTTCTTGAATCTGATATTTCGGCGATTGTACCGACATATACCATTTTGTACATCCTTTTACTAAATGTTGCTTCGCGCTTCCATATGTCTGTTTAAAAGTGCAACGAAATTTCTGGTCATTTGCAGTTAAATATGTTCGCCAAATTTGAAACAGTCTTGTTGCTGAGATAAATGCCAAGTATGGGAACGCACCGCTGATGTGAGGTCCATTGACAGCCCATAATTTACCTAAAAATTGGTGTTATAGTTTTGTTTTTATATAACCAAACCAAATTACTGTCAAAAAGACTTTATTTTACTGCATTTTTTACATTGTATGTCTGAAGTACAAATAATCATTCAATGAAATATTTATCGACAGCTAGAAAATTTACATCGTAACATGTTTTGTCAAGCATGTGCCACTGATAGATTGCGCCGACAAGGCGCGGTCTATCTGTGGCTCATGCTTGACGGAATAAAATTTCTGATATGGAAAAGAATAAATGGATGAAGTATAATTGACGGAAATGCGGTAATTCACTCCAAATTATTTAAATATTTATAAGAAAACGTATAAATAAATACATTTATTCCTGGGTTCAAATAAACCGAAGTGGCGTTTTAATATACGATCACGGATATGTAAGCCTTAGACACTTTATTCTGCAAAATTGAGATTTTGATTTCAAAATAGTCGACTTTTGGGCAGAATAAGCCGAAACAGAAAAATTTCTTTTCAGCACCATTACCTCGGTCCGTCTTTAAGTGGCCGTTAGTATGCATGTATACTGTGGTGTCTAACGATATGCGTTGGTACATAATGGGGAAAGCGAAGAAAAATTCGAAGCTCATAGCGGTTTACCTTATTAAAAATAGCAAAAAAATTATATCATCAAAAAAGTTTTCGCCTGAAATTTTGTAGTGTTTTGCAAATGATTCAGGAATTTCTTTCCCGCTTTCGACGCGTATTCTTGTCATTATGAAAGAGTCAGTCTATTTTTTCTGTCGCGAGTCGAAAATCTTCAATGTCGAAGTTCGTCCGTATCCGCTGTGCTTTTCCCATAGCCGTTAAAGCCAATATTAATATAAAGAGTGGCTGTGATGACCTAGTGATTATAATGTTGACATCGCAGCCCGTAATTGGCATAGATCTCACCAGCTAATTAGTTTCAATGATGATTAAGGAATGGGAAGAATCGAATCATTTGGAATTCGTATCTAATTCGAAAAATGTTTTCAAATCGGATCGAATCACTGATTTCATGTGAATAACAAATGTTTCATTATTACAATTACAACTCGTCTCCATTGGAAAAATCAAGAAATTTATAGTTTAAAGTGTATTTTCAATTCACGCTATATGTCCAAGAGCAACAATTTTTATATTTCATCTACAAAATATAATCGATTTTGCTTAAATATGACCAAAATCGATTGTATTTTATCGTTAAAAATGAAAAATTCCACTTCGTTTAGCAAGTTTTTGTTCCTACGACAGATTCCCGATTGATTCGAATAATCTTTGCTTCGAATCGATTCGAATCACCGAATTGAATTGCCCAGCCCTAATGATGATACTACTTTTGTTGCCAATTTTGCCGGAGGTCGAAGATCTCGGGTTCGAGTCACAAACGGCTCGTTAATTCATGCCTACCTTTCAACCCAGAGTGTAATAACTTGGATAGGTTAGACCACTTCGGGAAAATTATATATTTCCTACAACTCAAACTCTGTTCACCAAAGTGGCCTCTGGTACAAGGCCTTGGTCAGAGTATCCAATTCAGGGATTAAGTATAAAAACAGCTTCCATATAGAGGTGCAGTGAGTTTCAATTTCCTCTATTACTAAATAACAATATATTTGAAAAATAATTCTAAAATATCCATCAGCCAATATGAATACAAAACACAAATTGGGAAAAGCATATCTTTTCTATATTTATTCTTTATCTCAAAAAATCAATATAATATATATAAAACATTAAACACAGTGCAATAGAAACATGATTAGAAAATGAAATTGAATATATAAAAAAACATGTATATTTCTACTCTAGAGAAATTAAAATCGATAGAGAAAAAACATTAAAATGGAATAGAATAAAATAAGGAATGCTATTTTTTATGGCCACGTCTTAGAGTGGATCACATGTCAAAGACGCTATGACGGTATCTCAACTTTCTGTAAAGTATCATCGCTACAAAGCATCATCCGGTCTGATATTTTATATTTCAGACGCAAGATTGTCCTGTTTATAAAGGATAAGGTATAGTTCGCATCAGTCGAGCTCTCCCAAACAGAAAACGAACCCGAGACGGCGCGATCCATTGACGGCTCGTGTTTGTCTGTAGCCTACTGACTAGTGTTGACGATCATACTAAACTTGGCCAAGTATTACTTCATACCTTATTTTCACTATCAAAACAATGTATAAATGCTTAATTAAACCTAATTAAAACTAGGCATCTGCGTTTTGCTTCAAGTTATCGAATTCATGTTCGATTTTATATTCATGTTTTAGATTTTAAATGAAAGATTTGAATGTCAGAATCTTCAAATTGTCGATTTTAGAAGCTTTTTTATATTGAAAATATGATTTACATATTTTTTTTTAAATAGGCACTTAGTTTCTTGAACTAGTTACCTTGTGGAAATTAGACGTAAACGTACCTATTTTATTATTAATTAATAGGTATAACTTCTAATAGAGAACTCAGTAAAAGTGAAAGTAGGTGAATCATATATCAGAGAAATAGGGTTTAGTAGATGAACTTGTATTTCCATCTAGAATTGCCAGCACTGCACTATTGCTGCATAAGCGGCTATAGCAAAATGTTTTCAGAGAAAGTGAAATGTTTAAAGATATTTAAAAACTTCACACATGCAATAAAAAATGAAGGTACCAATCATTTTAAAATGAGGGTACATAATCGTTATATTGCCCATATTCGTTGCAACACTATAACAAAAATATTGTAAAATCATCGCTTTTCAACTGTAATTTTACTAAGTGATTGATAAATAATTATAGGATCATTTTACGACCAATTATAGGCTGTTGATAGAACGCACTTCGACATGCGGGTCATCAACAGCCCATAATTGACATAGATCTCGCCAATTAAGTAGTTTCAATGATTCGAAGCTGGGCAAAACCGAATCATTTGGAATTCGAATCTGATTCGAATAATTATTTTTTTCGAATAGGACCGAATCACAGATTTCACGCAAATAACAAATATTCCATTATTACTATTACAACTTGTTTCAATTGTGAAAATCAAGAAATTTATAGTTTATAGTGTTTTTCAATTCACAATACATGTTCAAGAGCAACAATTTTCATATTTTAGAGACAAAATATAATCGATTTTGGTCAAATATGACCAAATTCGATTGCTTTTTATCGTTAAAAATGAAAAATTCAACTTCGTTTATAAATTTTTGTTCCTGCGACATATTCACGATTGATTTGAATAATCTGTCCTTCGAATCGATTCGAATCACCAAATTGAGTTGCCCAGCCCTAATGATGATACTTTTGTTGCTCCCAATTTTGCCATTTTAGTGCCACTGTGATGAATGTGTAGTAAATTTACAGTGTAATTGCTTTTTTCGCAATTTGAAATCACGTTTTCGATGATATTTAGGCCAGTATGGTTTGTAGATGTACTGCACTTTGGCATTGACGTCCACCAACAACCCATTATTGGCTAAAAAGTCGATTCTATTTTATTTTTATAATATTAATAATAAGTTGATTTTATTTTAATAATACCAATCGAAATTACAGTCAAAGGGCAGCCATTTTAGTGCTTTTTTAGTGTGACTCTTAGGACGTTTGCTTCTTTTTGGAGCCGCTTCTGTAAAGAAGCCTAATAAAATGAGAGATCTGCGCATTCGTATTATTTTCTGATGACAGTAAGGCGCTTATTTCTTTTGTGGATTGGTCACAGGTGCGGTTTGTCGCACAGTTGCAGCTTTGGGTCGAACCAGCTTTTCATCTGGTTTTGCTGGCGCGCGTTTTATCGGCCCGGGAGAGCTGCTCCCTACGGTTGCTTTAGGGTCAGATTGTTTCGTGGGTGCGGGCCGTTTATTGGCTAATTTTGGGGACTCGGTGCCGACGGGCTTTGGTGGGGATTTATCTGATCTGCTCGAGTCCGTGTTGTCTTTAGATTGGGCTGTTTTGCTTGTTTGAGACTTCGGGTCCGAGCTATTGCTAGATTTCTGTCCTGCAGAAGCATTTAAGCTACCCTTTGTGGTAGTTGAAGATGATGCTACATTGGCGTTCCCGGCCTTATTGACGGTTGTTGTTTTTGACGAAGAAAGGGAGGCGTTAGTTGATGGACTAGTTTTATTCGTTGTATTTGTGCTACTCTTTGTGGCAGTTGATGAATTAACAGTTGAGTTTGTAGATTTAGGTGTGGCCTTGTTTCCTGATTGTTCATTTTGCTTCGTGTTCTGTGTCTGGTTTGACGTCTTTGTCGTTGATGTCGCCTGTTTAGTTTGTTTTGATGCGTTGCCGTTGGTAAGAGAATTCCTTTTATTTGATGTATTCTTTGGATCTTCCGAATCGTTACGGGCTGGAAAATAGGAATAATGAGGCAATAATTTTAAACGAAAGAACTGGAACATCTAGTGAGGCTCTGTTCTACTTGTACGCAATAAAATTGAAAACCAGCCTCTGCATCTTAGTGGGTCTGGGCAATTCGATTCGGTGATTCGAAACACAATATATTTGCATTAATCGTGAACCGTTCATAGAAACAAATACTTATAAAATGGAATATAATTTTCATTTTTAACGGCAAAATGCATTCTATTTTGGCAAATCTAACCAAAATCGATTATATTTTGTCGTTAAAATATGAAAATTGTTGCTCTTAGACATCAAGTGTGAATTGAATATACACTATAAACTATAAATTTCTTGAGTTTCACAATGAAGACAAGTTTTAATAGCAGAAATCGGATATTCCTTATTCACATGGAATCGTGATTTGATCCGATTCGGAAAAATCATCCAAATCAAATTCGAATTCTAAATGATTCGGTTTCGCCCAGCCCTACATCTTAGTGTAAAATATTTCACGTGGATTGAATAAGCAAGGTGGAGTAAGGAGCGCCACTACTTTACTAAGGTGTAGTGTGTGGTATCTCCCGCTTGTAGGCGCGATGGCCATATGGTTAAACATGTTGGCACCGCAGGTTGAAGATCTCGGGTTCGAGCCCCAGCGAGTCCGGCTCGCTAATCCATCCACTCAATCCAGGGTGTAATAACTTGGGTCGGCTAAATCCAGCAGGAAAAGATCATATCTTCCCAGTAACCCTGTCCGTCTATAAGTGGCAGCTGTTACAGGTCCTTGGACAGAGCGATCCACTATATGAAGTGGCTATAAAAATAGAATATAAAAAAAACTTCTTAAAATTTTCAAATTTACCTGAGTGCTTAGTTTCTTCCTGACCCTGATGGCATCCCGCAGCAACGTGTGTTTTTAATAAAACATGTCTACCGCTGCTACATCGTTGTACTCGGACTTCTTTCTTCTCCGGCACTTGACGTTTGCCTCCTTTCGTTCTGGTGAATAGAGAGAACATGGAGTTATTTTTGATTGCCACACGCAATAAGTAATTTACGTGATTCGTTGATATCTTGCAATGAACTACCTATCTCTCCTCCTTGTTTCCTTAAAATCCTGGATCCGTGTGTGAGAGAATTTACAAGGATACACGAATGAGATAATATCAAGCTAATATACAAAATTATCATGCTCTCATTCCACAGAAATGTAAGTTTATTGTAAGCTTTCGTTAGAACATAGTCTAACTTCTTCAGACAAGAGTAAAGTCTTTAATCTCGTCTGAAGAAGTTGGACTATGTTTTAACGAAAGTTCTAACGAAAGCTTACAATAAACTTATATTTCTGTGGAATGAGAACATGATATTTTTGTATATTAGCTTGATATTATCTCATTCGTGTATCCTTGTGAATTCTCTCACACACGGATCCAGGATTTTAAGAAAACAAGGAGGAGAGATAGGTAGTTCATTGTAAGATATCAACGAATCACATAAATTTGATTCGTTATACTCAGGAAATTGATCAGCGTATAAGAAGTTTGGCATAAGATATGCTAGGTACATTAGATATACCAGAAATAAAAGATATAAATATTCGGAAATAAACTAGGTTACAAAAATATAGGGTCTACTAGTAAAATTAATATCCTCGTAACTCCAGTTATCAATCTTCCAGTTTCTTTTATACTTTTTGCGAAACGTCGTTTTAAAACAGTTAAAAAGCATTTCTACAATTTTGTTTTGTGGGCAAAGACCGGCCATAAAACGTCAGTAGATTTGACCCGAACGAAAATAATTATTCCTGTATTTTATTGGGGGAGGCGTTCACTAGTTTAATTTTATATGTTATGGTCGTTTACGAAGCCATTTCACCTTATTTCCATCATTCCCTTATAATATTCCAATTGTTCAGTAACTTTCCGAAGTTTTGTTTCCATCGCGTCTCTCTCGCGTGTAATGAAGCGTATCGTTTCTTCATCTTTTTTACTTTTTCTCTCTCGTTTGTTAATCTCTCTCCCTTTTGCATTGAGAAGTTTCTTAAGGTCTTCTGCCTAAAGTTTTAATTAGGAACCTTCAAGCTCAGCAATAAAATGGAACTTTTCCCTTGCTACGATTCAGAAAAACGTCATTTTTGCTGTCGAATATGCAGACTTGTAAAACTCTATTACTGGACTGTTTTTCGGGGATTGGAGCATGAAAAATGAAATTAAAAGTTATTGAATTTGACCATTTGGGGGAAAATATCAAAGATAGGATCTCTTGTGCAAACACCGTTTGCAAGTTGGGGAAAAGTTTTCGCTTAGCTGTTCACAGATTTCTCTGCAGGGAGATGGTTGGTGGAGGTCGCCGTAACCATTGGTTACTTAAATCTATATTTAATTCGAATACATCCCGTACATTTTCATATTGCAATTTTATTTTCATATGAATACATTCGTACATTTTCAATTGTTTTTGTTCAAGCTTTTGCTCGCACGCTATTCAAGGAAGCAGCTCCAGTGACAATTTTAAGGGACCTACACATTAACAAACTATGAAACCTCTCACCTCTTGCTGTGCTGCTTTGCTTTTTGTCATCGCATCTTTCAATTCGGCTTGAGTCACTTGTAAACTTTCTTCAGCGATTCGTAGAGCTTCGTGGACGTCCTAAATAAATAAACGAAATATTGCAGCCTTGTAGGTACGGGCTTCAGAATAGTCCTAACATATTTACTGCGTGTCGTAAGAGGCGACTGAAAGGAAACAAAGAAGTGGTAGATGGTTCCACCATCGACCAGGGTAGTCACTGAATTTTACCATAGAAGTTTAGTTCCATTTGGGATGTTTTACGGTTAGAGTGCAGCCGCTGGTACTAAATCTTTCAGTACCTCATTGCTATTAAGTGGACGTTAATTGGTTCCTATTAGGTACTGCTTCCGGCCTTGCTTTGAGTGAACTTTTATAAAAAAAAAATATTGGACCGAAGAAAGCCGCATGCTCATTTTAGTTGCTGATGCATTGGTGATAAGCTTATATCTTTGGGACAGTCGTGCGAGGGCCAGATGTACGAATCGTGTGTGAAGAGATTGATCCTATAATCCACCCATAATGATATTAACCAACAATTAGCCTTGTAGGCACGGGGTTTAGAATAGTCCTAGAGTATTTCCTGCGTATCATAAGAGGTGACTAAAAGGAAGCAAAGAAGTGGTAGATGGTTCTACCATCGCCCTGGGCAGATACGACCTGCTGCACTTTAGCATGGTGGTTCAGTTCCGTTTGGGATGCTTTCCGCTTAAAGTGCAGTTACTGGTACTACATCTATTAGTAGCTCTTTGCTATAAAGTGGCCACTAGTTGGTTCCTTTTAGGCTCTGCTTCCGGCCTTGCTAAAAAATAATTATATTAAATTAAATTCATACTTTACATTTCGAGGCATCAACATTTTGATCAAAACATAATTGGCCAGAGAAGTCGCTTTTGTAACTTTATATATCCCGATTAAAGTTACTAACACAGAGCTGTAATTTTATTGCACTCTTGATACTCTACGCATGTGGTTCATGCTTGACAGAATTAGGTTTTGATAGGGGAGGAACGTTTCTATTATTTCATGTGATTAACGACTAAATCTAGTGATTTGTAATTTGAATCACCGAATTGAACTGCTTAGCTGAATACAATAATTTTCGATCAATTGCCAATAAAATATTATTTTCAAATTAAAGATTGTTAATTCGATTCGGTTATTCGAATAGATTCGAAGCATCATAGGAACAAATATTCACTGAATGGACTAGGGTTTTCTTTTTAATGACAAAATGCAATCGATTTTGGTCAAATTTGACCAAAAAATCGATCATATTTTGTCGTTAAAATATGAAAAGTGTAGTTCCCAGATTTGGAGTGCGAATCGTGGGGTTCAATAAACTATCAATTTTCTCGATTTTAACAATGAAGACAAATTGTAATAGTAAAAATGGGATATTTGGTATTCCCATCGAATACGTGATTCGATCCGGTTCGAAAAAAATTATTCGAATCAAATTAGAATTCCGAATAATTCGGTTTTGCCCAGCCCTATTCCAAATTAAAACTATCTCATTTCTTACCTTATCAAATACTTCGGTTGTCTGCGTTCCTTTCCTCAACGTTACTTTATCCATTGACTTAATCTTCGATTCCAACTTAGCAATTTTCTTTCGCATGTCCTGGTGGATTTTATTGTTCTTCTTGGTGTTTTGTTGGATCTGAAATACGACAATGAATATTGTTTTTTTTAGTTATTTTCAAGAAGATGCCTGGTGCGTCACCCTGTGTCAGGGGTAGGGCTGAGTAATTCGATTCGGCGATTCGAATCGATTTAAAGTACAGATTATTCGAATCAATCGTCAATCGTTTATAGGAACAAAAACTTGCTAAATGGACTAGAATCCTTATTTTTAACGACAAAATAGAATCGATTTTGGCCAAACTTGACCAAAATCGTTTATATTTTGTCGTTAAAATATGGAAATTGTTACTCTTAGAAATGGTGTGTGCACTGTAAATACACTATGAACTACAAATGTCTTGATTTTCACAATGGAGAAAAGTTGTAACATTGAAAATAGGATAATTGCTATTCACATGAAATTTATGATTCGACCCGATTCGAAAAATTTATTCGAATCAGATTCGATTTCCGAATGATTCGGTTTTACTTACGCCTAGTAATGGGTTACTATACCGGGCTCCACACGAGACATTAAACAGATTCATTGGATTTATATGCCGATGTAATGAACCACTAGGCCAGTTTTGTTGCCAGTAGCCTAGCACTGCATTTTGCGGTCGTTTATTTGTTTATTTCAAGTATTGCTCAGAGAATGTTTTAGTAAAGAAATCATACGACATAAAAAAATACGTTAAGAAACGTTCGAAGCCCACGAATACAGGGCTCCTACATTGATGTTTTGTTCAGTAACTGCACTCTCAGGAAAATCCCCCTCCCCCGAAATAAAACTGACCCACTATAGTGAAATACAATGAGTGGTATCTGCCCTGGGCGGAGGTAGAACAATATGAAAGTGTTTTGTTTCCTTTTAGTCGTTATGGTAATTCTAATCTCATACCTACAGGATTGAAAATGATACCATCTTCAGCGATATTTATTTTGTTGTGCGTGAAAATATTATTATACTCAACAAAGCATTATTTCTGCAATACTCTGAGTAAGTTACCTGATAATTCCCTTGTTTTAGTGATTCGTGATCATCTCTCAATGATTTGTGTTTTGATTGAAGATCCTGTAGTTTCTGTTGTAATTCAAACTCTTTGAAGACGTACCTGTGAATATTATGAATATAGATCTGATTTAAATTAGGTAAATTCGTAAGAATTTCACAAAGCTTTTGTTACTTTCGTCTGGAATTTCATTTCAGTGCTTTTCCTATTTGACATCAGTACGGATATTATTGTGCTCCCATGACTAATATGCATGTCTGCATCATTGAGTTTGCATGGGAAACTTCAGCATCCGCCACTTCTTTTATTTTTCTCTTCTTATTACTTGTTTCATAGCCAAATATATTGGGGAAACATTCATATTTCAAGGCTCGTCTAAAATGACAACAGTGCGGAGATCATTGTGCTCCAATATAGATGAAAAGCTATGACTCAACGAATACGTTTGGGTTAAGAGGTGGAGTGCAAACACTGGGTTTGAGTCTCCACCAATGAAAAATTTCGGAGGGTCCAGCTTCCTTAAATCAGCAAAAATTAGGATGAAATTGAGCGCACCCATAAATTTTTCTTGCGTCTTTGAACGATTTTCTTTTATCTATCACACCACTACCATATTTAACAAAATCGGAAATTTCATCTAATTTTTATTGCTTTTTGCTTCGTGAAAACAAAGATTTCGCATAAATTTTGAGAATAAATTGATTCTTCATTATAGCGAAATAATTAATCATATTCAAGGCATTTTATTTCTATTTTCATCATATTTAGCAGTTTCTATACAATTAACATTTTGACAATGTTTCTGACTCAATATCAACTACTGTTTTGAAAGTGAATAAATAAAAATTTAAATGGCATTGAATCAAAACTACACAGACCAAAGGCTGGACTAATCGAATCATTTGAAATTCGAATCTGATTCGGATAATTTCCTAGAATCGGATAGAATATCTAATTCCGTGTAAAAAACAAATGTCCTGATTTCAGTATCGCATACTGTCCTCATTTTGAAAATCAAGAAATTTGTAGTTTATAGTGTATATTTTAACTTCACATTCCATGTCTAAGAGCAACAATTTTCATATTTCAACGACAAATTTAATCGATTTTGGCCAAATTTGACCAAAATCGATTGCATTTTGTCGCTAAAAAAATGAAAATTTTCACGTCGTTCAGCATGTTTTTGTTGCTATGAACGATTCATGATTGATTCGAATAATCTGTGCTTGAATCACCGAATCGAATCGAATTGCCCAGCCCCACACAGACCTATCTTTTTCTTTCCTGATCCTGTCTTTCTCGTCGGTCATTTTCTTCAAATCGTCTTTTGCATGTTGAAGTTCCTTTAATATGTATTCACCTGTGAAATGAAATTGCTTATTAGGCTGGAATATTCAAATCTTTTATATACGAAAAATAGCACCTAGAAAAAGTGTATAAAGTGTACTTTATATATAACTTTCATTTTTTTTCAAATCTGCTTTAAGTAGATTTCAATCAACGCTGACAGGAAGGAACGGTCATTTATATAGCTGTAGCAGTTTTTTAATATTACAGTATTTAGTGCCAGCAACTGCACCTTAAACGAAAAATATCTTACACAGAGCTGCGCCTCTGTGCAATGACGTGTACCTGCTCCGGGCGATGGAATAATTGAACACTTTCCTTTTAGTCGCCTCTTGTGACTCACAGGAAATACATTACCTACGGGGCATAAAATTTCAACTTCCATTCCATTTATGAGCTTACAAACGCAGATAGACTGGCCATTTTCGATTGTTGTCGATAATTGTAAAAATTAGTCAATGCGCTGAAATATATCACTGTGCACCCCTCTCCTTAACCAAATTGGATCCTTATTTACATCTTACCCTAATGGTGTAATTATTAATCGAAATTTAACCGGAAAATGACCAATAATTGATATAAGTGGCTTCAGTAAATCTCGGTTTTTGTATACTATCTGCCAATTATTATTAGCAGATTTCATACAAAAAATATAAATATATTTACAAAAATGCTCGCCGAAGGTGCGCTAGAAATTTTAGCCTAAAAACCTTATTGTGTTGATGGTTTCGAGTGAAAATGGGAAAAGGGGAAGGTGGGGGATCGAAGGTAAGGCTGGGCAAAATCGAATTAATTGCAATTAGGATCTGATTCGGATAATTTTTTTATCGAATCGGATCGAATCGCTGATTCTATAAAAATAACAAATATCGCATTTTTACAATTACTCATCGTCTCCTTTATGAGAAAAGAGAAATTTCGTTACAAATTACAAATATGAGCATAAACAGACATAAAAGTAATATATTTTCAGTGACACTTAATGACCAAGAGCGGAAATTTTCATTTTTAACGATAAAATACAATCGATTTGGTCAAAATCGATTGCATTTTGTCTTAAAACATGAAAAATTCCACTTTGTTCAGCAATTTTTTGTTCATATGACCGATTCACGACTGATTCGAATTACGAAATCGAATTGCCCAGCCCTAGTCGCAGATGGGCTAATTATAAACAGATTATATACAAAAGTATATGAATTTAATATTTTACCATCGTCTCCGTTGTCCCTTTTCATAATCTGCCATTCAGTGACTATTTCTTTAATTTGGTCCATAGTTAGTTTGTCAACAGATATTTCGCCGTTCAAAAGCTGAAAGATAAAAAATAATACTATTATGCCGATCCAGTACGCTGATAAGTAGTTCTACAAAAATTTAGATTGAATTCTACAGTAAAAACTAGTCTTATGGCGTCCTTTACAACAAACTTTAGTATAGGATAGGGCATTATTTTTATTCTGTGCTAACTCTGAGAATACGGTTAAATCATAATTCCATGGCAAACCAAGGCTCTCGTGCATGGACCGCTACTATGTCGGGAAGTTGTTCCCTAAACCTTTATGCTTTGTTTGACGCAAAAGAGAGAAAAAAAGGGACCCATCAGCGAAGTCTTGCCGATAACGATATGGGTATCTAAAGTCCATTTAAGCAGAACAACAGAAAAAGGAGGTGAATCTCATTGAATTAATATTTACATATAAATAGAAAATCTGCATTTGGTACCATTACAATTTGTCCACAGTTTGAAAATCCAAAGAATCTACACTGTAACAAAAGTAGAGCAAATTTACTGGTCATTTGCGGTATTTGCATATTTATAAACTTAAAAAAACGCCATGTTAATGAGATTTCAGCCAATTATGGGCTGTTGATAAACCGCACCTTTGCGGTGCGTTCCATCAACATCCCATATTTGGCCAAAAAAGTTAATTTTGATTTTTTTCTTTCAATATTACCAAGTAAAATTACTGTCAAAGGTCAGTGATTGTATTGCATTTATTTGTTACAATGTATATGTACGAAATACAATAGTAACAATGCCATTATTCGCGATGTACTTTCAATTTACACGGCATATCCAAAGGCCCGAATAAATTCGATTAAAACTCGGAATATTACTTATTATTTTTTTGCCCAAATATATTATGTATTCCACTTTATTATGCAAGTTTCAATTCACACCCAGTTAGAAAATTAATTTTGTCAAGCTAGAGCCAAAGATGAACCGCAATTAGTGACTCATATACATAGTAACAAAAGAACAGTAAATTTACTGGTCAATTGCAGTAATTGCATATTTGCCAAAGTAAAACAAAAAACGAGATGTTGATGAGATTTGGCCAAAAAATTCAATTCGAAATATTTTCAATACCACCAAGTAAAATTACGGTCAAAGACCAGTGATTTTGTTGCATTTTTTTACAGTGTAATGAACAAAGCCTGTGTCGACGAAATCAAATAATCTGTGGATCTTAGGATTGTTATGAATCAACTAATAGTGGATTTCAGTCCACTTTTGCTTATCCTACTAACCTTCTGATGTATATCATGCAATTTTCTACGATGTATGACCGGAGTTGAAGAGGTGGTGGACGGAGAATTCGGAGCTGAGTCCCGAACTTCAATAACTTTTACTGAACTGTTGATTCGAACCTAGGAGAAATGGCATTGGCACCAATAATATATCGTCATATTGGATCTAATTGCTCAACAGGGGATGGGCAAACGATGTTTTTATTTAAATTTTATTTTATTTAATTTTATTTAAAACATCGCTTACACATCACCTGTTGAGCAATTAGATTCACTATGAATATCCCTAGTAGTAATCACTCAATCTTTATACCGTCATATATTATCACACAATAGCACATTACTCTTTACAATAATCCCACACAATGAATAACATAATCGCACATGAATAGATAACATAATTACACATGCATAAATGCACATAAATATCATAAGCACACATGCATAAGTACACATAAATGACATATTCACATATAATCTGCTCTATATGCTTAAATGTGGACAAACGAACAAATATTTTATTCTGTTGTTATCAAAAGTATCTGATTTGTTTTATACATTTCAAACCGCGATATTCGTCATGTTTTGTCAAACATAAGCTACGGATGAAACACGCATTTGTAGCACAAAGGTAGATGGTTCTACCATCACCCAGGCAGAAACCACTCACTGCACTTTACCATGGTGGTTCAGTTCTATTTATGATGTTTTCCGCTTAGAGTGCAGATGCTGATACTACATCTTTTAGTAACTCTTTGCTATTAAGTGGCCGTTAGTTGGTTCATTTTTGGCTCTACTTCCGGCCTTGCGCAGAGTGAATTTCAATAAAAAAATGACCCCTTGTCTATGCCCGACATACAGTATTTTGCGAGATATGCGCTTTTCTACGTTGACTTATTAACCAGGAAATAAAAGTTACTACGCTACCTATGATAGACGCTTATGTAACAACAAATTTTTCGTCCCTTTACAATAGACTTGGCAAACTAAATGCCGTATATCTCAAAGCGATGATGACTTGGTATGAAGCGTCTTGTTGGCCACAATAATAAGAATCATCGCAAACAGTATTTACCACCCGGCTTAGCGTAAATATAATATCACTCGAAATAAAAAATAAGTCTTCACCGCAAAATAAATCATAACTCAAGCGTAGAGTTATTTGTTGACAAATTTAAATAGTCGACGCGTCAGATCGTCGGTCCACGCGTCGCTCATGCATAGCCAAGCCTTATCACAAACAATATTTACCGCAAGCCTTAGCATAAATATATTATCTCTTGGAAAAAGAAATAACTCTCGACCGCAGAACGAATCGAACCTCAAGCGTGGAGCGATTTGTTGACACATTAAAATAGTCGACGCTCCCGATTATTGGTACAATCGTCGTCCATCCATAACCAAGTCTTACGAAAAACAATATTTACCGCAAGCCTTAGCATAAATATATTATCTCTTGGAAAAAGAAATAACTTTCGACCGTAAAATGAGTCATAACTTAAGCGTGGAGCGATTTGTTGACACATTAAGATTGTTGACGCTCTCGATTATTGGTACAATCACCGTCCATGCATAACCAAGTCTTACGGTAAACAATGTTCACCACAAGCCTTAGCATAAATACGTTATCTCTTGGAAAAAGAAATAACTCTCGACTACAAAATAAATCATAACTTAAGCGTGGAGCGATTTGTTGACACATTAAGATTGTTGACGCTCTCGATTATTGGTACAATCACCGTCCATGCATAACCAAGTCTTACGGTAAACAATGTTCACCACAAGCCTTAGCATAAATACGTTATCTCTTGGAAAAAGAAATAACTCTCGACTACAAAATAAATCATAACTTAAGCGTGGAGCGATTTGTTGACACATCCAAGTAATCGACGCTCTTGAAATTGGTACGCGAGACGCCCATGCCTAACCAAGCAATATCGGAAAGGATATTTGCCACTAGCTTTAGCATAAATATATTGTCTCTGGAAAAAAGTAGTAAGTCTTGGCCGTGTTGAGTGACTTGTTGACGAACTTAGTCGACGCTTTAGATCATTGGTCCACGCGTGGCCCATTTATAACTCTATTCGCCACGAAAATAACAAAATACCTTCCTTGTTAGAAAGTTATAGACCAATATTATTTGTAAAGCGCAGGTCACTGATGGATCGCGCCGCCGAGGCGCGGTCCATCTTCGACGCATCTTTGACAAAATAAAATTTCCGCTTGGTTGGTCGGTGTAAACAGGTCACGGATGCTGTATAAAACCAATCGTTACAGAGAACGAAGAGCCACAACATTCTATGCTACAAAATTGGCGCTATCTGCCCCTGTGGCGCCCACTGCACATTATAAATCGATGACAGGCTTTTGAATTTAGCGATTTTCACGGGTTCATAGCTCGGGAAATCCTTATGAAATAACACTTACCTTTTTTACTGGTGCAACGCTCTTGTCGTGTGTATCGTGTTTGTCTTTTTCGTCTTCAGCGTTCTCGCCGTCAGGGGGCGGTCTATCACCTTCTATGGGCATTTCTTGCCCCGTTTCCTCCTCGGAACCTTCCGCTTCGACCGAACTCTCTCGACCCCATTGTCCATCTGTAGTGGGTTCTTCCGGTTTTACTTCAACAATTTCCGGCGACTTCGGCGCTTCCGATTGTTCTTCACCGATTGGTGGCTGATGTGTGACTGTGATCGTTTTTGTTGTTGACTGAGGGATTTGGATGGCAGCTAAATCAAGTGAAACTGGTGTAAATTTTTTGCACCAAAACTAAAAATTATTCTTGATTATAATAGTTGATTGTTTGAAATTTTTTAATGAAATAATTTTTCTATTCAAATACATTCTGGGTAAGGTCGAGTGCAGATTCTGAAAGGAACCGACCAACGGCTACTTATTTGTCACTTGCTTGTATAAAAGTAGGAAAATTAGACAGATTCTTTTATCAAACTTATATTAATTTGTAGACGTAATGAAGTAGTTGTTTTATCCTGTTGGCATCACAGGTTGGAGTTCTCGGGTTCGAGCCCCGGCATTTCCGTCTCGTTAAGCCATGCCCACTACTCAACCAAAATGGTAATAAATTGTGTAAACCCGATCAAACTGGAAATATATTATCCCCCCCTCAAAAAACTAATCTTTTTCGTTTCTAAGTGGAGTCTGGAACAGCGCCTTCCTTGATTAGAGGATCCACTCAAATGAGTGGCTGTAAAAAATTGCGCCTCCTCCAGTTACTGATTTAAAGCACTAGGGCCAATATTTAAAATTTTCCTCTGTTTTACCTGATCCAGTGAGAGATAAATCCAATCCCAAATCTTGACTTGGTAGTTGTGTGTTATCCGTACTTCGTCTTACACCACCTTGGATGGGACTCGGAGACCTAAACAGAAAGTGAATTGCATATAAATAAAAAAAAAATTAAAAAAAAATAAAACTCAGCACTATGGCGGGACTTCAGTAGATTTACAATTCACAAGAATAAATGTACAACTGATGAAGACAAAACGATGTATATTGTTCATCTGTCGATGTATGCCTTACCTAGGGCTGGGCAATTAGATTCGATGATTAGAATCGATTTAAAGCATAATTTATTCGGATGAATGGTGAATCGTTCATAGGAACAAAAACTTGCTAAAAGAACTAGAATTTTTATTTTTAACGAGAAAATGCAATGAATTTTGATCAAATTTGATCAAAATCGATTCTATTTTGTCGGTAAAATATGAAAATTGTTGGACACTGCGTATGAATCGAAAAATTAACAATAAACTATAAACTGTATGTTTCTCACAATGGGGACAATTTGTAAAAGTAATATATTAAGATATTTGTTATTTAAATGGAATTGGTTATTCGATTCGATTCGAAAAAATATTCGCACCAGATTCGAATTCCAAATGATTCGGTTTTGCCCAGCCCTAGTTTTACCTTCACTAGTTATTCGATTCGATTCGAAAAAATTATTCGCACCAGATTCGAATTACAAATGATTCGGTTTTGCCCAGCCCTAGTTTTACCTTCACTAGTTATTCGATTCGAAAAAATTATTCGCACCAGATTCGAATTACAAATGATTCAGTTTTGCCCAGCCTAGTTTTATCTTCACTAGTTATTCGATTCGATTCGAAAAAAATTATTCGCACCAGATTCGAATTACAAATGTTTCGGTTTTGCCCAGCCCTAGTTTTACCCTCACTAATTATTCGATTCGATTCGAAAAATTATTCGCACCAGATTCGAATTACAAATGATTCGGTTTTGCCCAGGCCTAGTTTTACCTTCACTAGTAATTCGATTCGATTCGAAAAAAATTATTCGCACCAGATTCGAATTACAAATGATTTGGTTTTGCCCAGGCCTAGTTTTACCTTCAATAGTTATTCGATTCGATTCGAAAAAAAATTATTTGCACCAGATTCGAATTACAAATGATTCGGTTTTGCCCAACCCTAGTTTTACCTTCCCTAGTTATTGATTCGATTCGAAAAAATTATTCGCACCAGATTCGAATTACAAATGATTCGGTTTTGCCCAGCCCTAGTTTTACCTTCACTAATTATTCGATTCGATTCGAAAAATTATTCGCACCAGATTCGAATTACAAATGATTCGGTTTCGCCCAGCCCTAGTTTTACCTTCACTAGTTATTCGATTCGAATCGAAAAATTATTCGCACCAGATTTGAATTACAAATGATTCGGTTTTGCCCAGTCCTAGTTTTACCTTCACTAGTAATTCGATTCGATTCGAAAAAAATTATTCGCACCAGATTCGAATTACAAATGATTCGGTTTTGCCCAGGCCTAGTTTTACCTTCACTAGTAATTCGATTCGATTCGAAAAATTATTCGCACCAGATTCGAATTACAAATGATTCGGTTTTGCCCAGCCCTAGTTTTACCTTCACTAATTATTCGATTCGATTCGAAAAATTATTCGCACCAGATTCGAATTACAAATGATTCGGTTTTGCCCAGCCCTAGTTTTACCTTCACTAGTAATTCGATTCGATTCGAAAAAAATTATTCGCACCAGATTCGAATTACAAATGATTCGGTTTTGCCCATCCCTAGTTTTACCTTCACCAGTTATAAAATTAGGTCTATTAATACTATAGAAATACCGCGCATACATACTGTATGCTTTTAAACTCCGCAAGAGGTTTTGTCCAACTCCCAGACCTTCCTTAGGTGTATTACTCTATTTATTGGCGTATTTAATTACTATATTAAACTTAATTATTGTTTACGACGAGAAGGTCCGCATAAATCTATCTGTATTGTCTCTAAATTTACGGATTATTAGTAAAACTGACTTTTTGGTGAGATTTGTTTCTACTATTGTTGGCGTAGCGCATCCTTCAACAGTCCGTGAATTAGCGAAAAAAAAATCGAATTTAGAGTTCAATTCCAAATTCCCCAAGTAAAATTACTATTAAAGAACGATGACTCTAACACTTTTTATTAAAGTGATATACTATGATAAATGTGCAAAAATTGACTGTTCATTTCCAGTAATTGTGTATTTCCAATAATTCAAAAACACTTTGTAAAGGGGACGAATTCCAAGCATGAGATGTTGATGGACGCACCTTGGCAGTGCGTTCCATCAACAACTCATAATTGGCAAAAACAACTCGATTTTGTGGTTAAATATCCCCGACTAAAATTACTATGAAACTCTCCGATAATTTTACTGCAATTTTTTTAGCCTGAGTGCAGCCTAACTTACTTCCTATCTTTTTGAGGTTTATCTTTGACCTTTGACACTGGTTCCTCAGTCCTAGGTGTTGTCGTTGTCTCATCATTCACTACTGTTGTTGTGCTTGGAGTCGCAACCATTGGACCTCGTTTACCGGATTTGCTACAAATACAAATTGTAAAAGTTTTAAGATAAACGGTGTAGCAAAAACACGATAAATCACCCCGTCCTTTAACAGTGATTCTACTCGACAATATTTGAATAAAACTGTAAAATCGAACATTCTCGTCTATGATACCAACGTGACATACTTGGCGTAATCTCATGAACAAGAGTCATTTATATTAAGACTACT
This sequence comes from Styela plicata, assembly GCA_963675895.2. Classification (NCBI taxonomy): domain Eukaryota; kingdom Metazoa; phylum Chordata; class Ascidiacea; order Stolidobranchia; family Styelidae; genus Styela; species Styela plicata. Next base: position 18,347,621 of record OZ023151.1, on the reverse strand, counting down.
TACGTTACCACAATATTACAAAAATATACAATTTCTATAATTGAATTTAAAATTTAATATACTGTGTATACGCAACCCAGGGTGTAACAACTTGGGTAGGCTAAGCCGAACAGATAATATATTTCCAGCAATCTATATAAAACTTAGCTTAGAATTGGCAAGGAACGACGACCTATTAGTTAGATTAGGTCCTCAACGAGAGTTTTGATAGACTTTTTGGAGATAGAGGATTTTTTTAAATAAAATAATATTTGGTTAGCTGGTTCATTTCAGCCGCTGTATTCGGCCTAATTCGGAATCGACTAGAAAAAAGGAAAAGAAAAGAGAAAAGTGAGAAAAAAAGACAATAGAAATAAATATATAAAAACTTACCTTGGAGTTGGGGCGGGGATCACAATCTGTTGTGCTTGAGGTTGTGGAGGAGTCGCCTGACTATCCGGTTTAGCTGCAGAGGATGGTTGAGGTTCTCGTCGTTTTGCAAGTTGTGCACGGAGTTTTAACTTCATATTCGCATTTGCTGCCCCGCCTTTACCACGCCCTCCATATTTACGTAAATCAGCGTTTTGTGACTTCTGGGCTAACTGTTCCTGCGTTGTAAATAGAAAACAAAATGAGCGACCACAAAATAACAGGGTACACGGTAAAGAGCACAGTAAGTTTACTGGTCATTTGCAGTAATTGCATATTTTCAGAGGTAAAAAACTTCATGTTGATTAGATTTATCCAATAACGGGCTCGTCGACGCGATAGGTGACACATACTTATAAAATATGCTTTGAAAAAAATGTCTGCTATAAAAACGTAAATGAGGAAAGTAAAAATGAAAGATTTGCTTTAAATTTTAACAGACAGGATAGGGAAAAGCAGGAGTGAGTTTTAAATAAATTATATGATATATGAAAATTAATTTCTGCTCGGTTCATTGCCGGGCAGGAGAATTGAATTCGAATATTTGGAACAGGTAAATATAAAGTTTTGACAGTGCTAAATTAGTAAGCAATATTAATAATGTCATTATAAGAATTAGGACCATGTACTGAGTCAATGTTGACCATTACGAATGGGCTAAGATAACAACTTTGAATACGGTACTGTTCATATCAGTTATGTAAAAAGTCTATTTCAAAGTGCAAGTAGAGGCAGCTGATATCTGTTAACCTAAGGTACTGGGTGTAGTTTGCAAGCGCACGTCTTACGCATACATTTGGATAAAAGACCCTTTGAGTAATTTTTTGAAAGTAGGGTATGTTGTAAAGATCTAATCTGAGGGGAAATTTCATTCCACATTTTCACACATAAAAACTTGAGGGAGTTTTCAGTTCGAGAGGTATAGTATCTTGGAACAAAGTATGAACTTGCGGTCGCAGAGCGAGTTGAATATGAGTGAACAGTATTCTGTTTCTGGAAATATTTTTCAAATGCCCTTGGCAAGGTACCAGTGTGATGCTATAAAAACAATATAGTTAAATCGTGCCTAGTGAAGCTTAGTACCACAATACCTTTAAATGATCACACAACTACACAATTTGGGTATATCCTCATTTAAGACCTCCAAGGTTTTTGGGGGTCTAACAACATATCCAAATTCCATGATTGTGCTGCAGTTCAAAGGTATTACGGTACTAAACATCACTAGACCCAATGAATCATGATTTCAAACAACAAAAATACTTTACCTGTCTTAGCTTCTCTTGTTCCTCTTGTAGCTTCAATTGTTCTTCATGGACCTTCGACAACTCGTACAAAGCACCGAACGCTCTCTTGCCTTCGGGTGAAACTAGGAATCCCAGTAATGCAACTCTCTTTTCGTAATCTGTTTCCCACTCCTGCACGAAACAAAGAACTCCCGTTGTGAAATGCTTAATAAGTACGCAATATATTCAAAAAATGTGCTTTTGTTGTTTTAGAATCATATCATATCACAAGAAGTGGTAGATGGTTTTACCATTGTACCATGGTTTTACCATTTTACCATTGTACCGCAGCGGTTCAGTCCTACGTGGTATGTTTTCCGCTTACGAGTGCAGTCGCTGGCGGTACATCTTGTGGTAGTGGTTTCCCATTCGAGTGACCACTAGTTGAGTTTATAACGCCTACAACCTTGCCTCGAGCAAACTTTGGTAAAAAAAGGCTGTTGTATACGAGAATCTAAACATAGCAAACATTTTTTCTTATTAAGAAAATAACATAATAGTTTTGAATCTAATAATTAACCTTTAATCTTTTGAATCTACTAAAATCAACACTAAGTAGATAACCCATTTGAAACAACTTTACCTAAAAATGATACATTACTTCAAAGATTAACTGGCCTCTGTCGCAACATTTCCATACTAATTAGAGACAGTTTCCTTACGGCTGATTTTATACCCGAATCCTCACTATCACTAGTCTGGAATCGCTGTCTGACTTTTTCCTTTGACAAAAGGTAGGTGACTAAAATATCAGCTATTCAGATATTTTTGTCGTGTGTAATTCAATCATTAGGGATTCTAAAACGTTCTCATAAATGTGAGTTGCTGGTGAATCGCACTGCCAAGCGCGGGTGTATCTGTGAGTTTCTCAAGCAAGCAAGCATAAATAGGGCTTCTGGGTAATACGATTCGGTGATTCGATTTGATTCGAAGTGCAACGAATCCATCGCGAATCGGTTACGGAACAAAAATGTGCAGAATGACATGGAATTTTCAATTTTAAAGATAAAATGCAATCGATTTTGATCAACTTTGACCAAAATCGATTATATTTTGTCTTAAAAATATTAAAATTGTTGCTCTTAGACATAGAATGTGAATTTAAAAAACATTATAAACCGCGAATTTGTTGATTTATACAATGGAAACAAGTTGTAATAGTACTAATGGGATATTTGTTATTTACATGTAATTAGTGATTCGATCCGATTTGAATCAGATTCGAATGCGATTGTCCGCGATTATTGGAATTCTCCTTTATGATTTTTGTCGGGCGTGATGGCCTTCGCCTGTTGAAGATTTCGGGTTCGAGTCCCGATAAATCGAACTTGTTGGTTTATTTCCACCATTGAACCCAGCATGTGATAACTTAGGTAGGTTAGATCGAACAGGAAAGATCATATCTTTCCAACAATATAAACCACGTTCATTCAAGGAGCAAACGCGACATGGCTTGGTAAAGAATGAGGGATCCACACATAGGAGTGACGATAAATAATGTTTCGTGTCCAAATCATCGCCGAGAAAAAGAGAAATACTAAATTTTGTTTCACGTCGACATTGATAAACTTTGGACGAAGATACCGAATTTTTAGGACCATCAAATGCCACATAACAAAGTGGACGAATGCTTCACAAAAATTGACTCAAAATTTAAATATTGCGCGGCAGATGAGCACATACTTCCTTATTCATAGTCAAGTATCAACAAAAAATCAATGACGTCATGATATTCCCACGCCCTTATTTTCGAATTAATTAAAATTTGTTCAATCAAACTAATCATCACAATAAACAATTGGATGATTCATTCTTTTTATTACAAAGGAAGGATAGGAATTTTTGTCTGTGACGTAATAGTACTTTTTCAATTCCGATTATTGCGTAATTAACGCTATTGTTAGTAATAATGGATGATTCTTTCGTCGATTGTTATGATTACATGAACAATGTAATCCGAATATTCTATTTATCTGTCCAAATTATCATTTTCTCTTTTTTGTGAATTGGGCGCGATAGCTTACAATTGCTGGCATCGCAGGTTGAAGTTCTTGGGTGGTTCGATTCCTGGCAAGTCCGGTAGTTAACTCATGCCTAAGACTGGGCAAAACCGAATCCCTTAGAATTCGAATCTGATTCAAATAATAATTAGGAGCAGCAATTTTCATATTTTAACGATGAAATAATCGATTTTGGTCAAATTTAACCAGAATCAATTGCAATCAATTTTCTCGTTAAAAATGAAACTTCTATTTCATTTAGCAAGTTTTTGTTCCTGTGAACGATTGACTGTTGATTCAAATGAATTGTGCTTCGAATCGATTCGAATTCCCGAATCGAATTGCCCAGCATTACTCATGCCCACAACTTAACCGAATGCTAGTAAACTCGGCAAGGTTCGGTCGAGTCGGAAAGATAATGTCTATCCAACAACACTAATCTAATACATTGATCTACTTTCATGAGTAGCTAAAAAGTATACTATACACGAGATTAGAAGCAGCGCATATAAAGGGAACACACCTATAGTCTCTATATAGAACGTTACTTAACTGCTTTATGGAGTACAGTAAGTGGTATCTGCCCTGGGTGGTGGTAAAATATTTTCGCTTATCGCTTCTTACCATACGCAGAAAAAGCACGTTAGGGCATTTTTACAGCCCGTGTTCTGATATGCTCATCACCCAAAGTTATTTTTAAGCACGAGTCAAAGATAGAGCCACGTCTGTCGACGCGATCCATCAGTGACCCATACTTGACAAAACATGCGTGCACAATACTTGAATGCTAAGTTTTAGGCCAGTAAGTGGTATCTGTACTGTGTGACGAGAAAAACATCTCCGCTAGTCGCTAGGGCTGGTCAATTCGATTCGGTGATTCGAATCTATTTGGAGCAAAAATTACTTTAATCAGTTAAATGTTTTTGGAGTAGACAATTGAATTTACTAATCAACTAAGATTTTCAAATTTAGAAGCAAAAGGGGTTAGCCATCAGATTTTGGTCGCGATAGCCTAGTGGTGAACATTTTGTCATCGCAGGTTGAAGATCTCTGGTTCGAGTCCCGGCGAGTGCCGCTCGATAATCCATGCCCACCACTCAACCTAGGGTGCGATATTTTTGGTAGGCTAAGCCGAACAGGAAAAGATAATAATTAATAATTGGCTACTGGTAGAGGTCCATGGTCAGAGTGATCCACTGCAAGATGTGGCTATATAAAAAAGAAACAAATGCCCATGTCCATCAATCGCCATAGAGTGGAATATCTAGTCGGTCTCAGCTAAGCATGACCCACTCAGAATTATGCAGATATAAAATCATAAAAAAAACACTTTGCAACCTTCATATCATCCAAGACGTCTTTGCTCATCATCTTGGTTTGCCTGAGTCTTCCAAGAACTCGATCTATTCCCAATTGTTCTACCAGATGCATTATACTTTCCAACTTGTCCTGCTTTGCTTTGGACATTCGAACCATGATTATAGTTGGTTGTTATTTGTGCTGCAGTTTATCAACTATTAGAGTTTAAAATAAATAGCATAGATACTGTGAAATAGATGTATAATTAAATTAGTTAATTTATTGCTAGGCTTGCAACACTTAAAAACATTCATTTTCAAATCGGAACAAAAACCAAAAAAGTTTAAAAGCTTTTTCAAATCTGATTCGTTTTTAAGAATTTAAGGGGAAAATCGGGTAATATATTGACAAGATTTCAAAATTTTCAAAACATTTAACAGAAATGAGTATTCAAATCACGTACGAATTCGATACAATTATTATCTTGAATCGAATCTTGAAACTGGCAACTGTAGTAATAATCAAATACCCAATAAGAATTTTTTCTTAAGCATGACACACAGATGGACCTCGTCTGGGCGGCACGACCCATCAGTGACTCATGTTATTGCTAAGCTTGCCGCTTATTATTGTAATAGCTTAACATTGGTAGTAGTCCGAATCGCTGGTTCAGTCGGTTAAACGCCGAAGTCAACGGTTCGGTCAACGGCTTGACTGTTTGACCACCAAGCCATCGTATTGTACGGAAGGTCGGCGGCTCAATGCTTGGCCGTGTGACTACCGCTCATTTCTTTAAGCACTTCCCAGGTATCCGTAACAGCAAGCTGTAGTTGGGCTATTTATTCTTGGAAATCATTACAGTTTCGAGCTGTTGAATTTCATCCTAAAAAGGTCGGAAAAGACTGAAAAAGTCGAATAATTACCTTTTATATGGCAAATAGGAACTAAATGTTTCACGAGAACCGAGAGAACATCCCAAACATAACTGAACCACCAAATTTGAGTGCAGTTAGTGGTATCTTCTGTGCCAATACCATACCACCTACTGCTTTTATGTTTATAGTCTCATTATCCGACACACAGGAAATACGATAGGGCAATTCTGAAAACCGTATCTACAGGGCTCAAAATTTATTGTAACTTTGCTAGAAGCAAAATACTAGGAAATGCAGGCAAAACCTCTCCGAATCGAATTGTCCAGCCCTAGTAGCACAAGTTACAATTTGTCTCTATTGTAAAAATAAATAAACGTAGAGTTTATTGTGTATCTCAATTCAATACCCATGTATTTGCTATGACCTGTCCGTGGACCTACCGGCGGGGTTCTATGTGACATCTACCCCGAAGTTTCTTGCTGAATCACACGCTCGGTGGTGAAACGGTCAAGCATTGAACCATCAACCGGAGGCTGTTAGTTGTTGCACTGCTTCCGGCCTCGTTCTTGCCTTAACTAGAAACTACGTTCTTTTGACCCCTAATTTTGAGTCTTTGGACATTGCTCACCCAATCCAAAACTATTTAGTTAAAATGTCCTTATCAAGTATAAATCACTTATCGGATTTTGTAAAATTCACAGACGTACCACGTCAGTATTTCACACACATTGCTAATTCTGGGTATGTTTTTTGTTCTTGTTTATCCACTGTTATTTGTGAGACGCCATCAGAAATCAAATCTTGACATGCATGAGCCACAGATGGCCCGCGCCTTGTCGGCGCGATCCATCGGTAGCACATGCCTGTCAATTTTTTTTCTGGTTGGGGATAAATATTTCACTTTATGCGTGTTAACGTTGGACCTTAAAGAGTGTGGTTGTCTTTTTGTTGTGCTCGCGAGACGCAACTTATAGAGATACCCAGCAATGATCAAAATACCTTTCAGGCATTTCGTAGTTGAATAGCCTGTAGAGCACCCCGGAGAGACTTTAGGAAAAATTGCAGCCCCCTTTGGTTCCCGCTCTTATCAAAATTATAGTATTCTTGTACAGGCTTCAGAATAGTTTCAACGTAATTCCTGTGTGATGAAAAGGGCGACTAAAAAGAAACAAAGAACTAAGGCTGGCAATTTGATTCGGTTATTCGAATCGATTCAAAGTACATATTACTCGAATCAATCATGACTCGGTCATAGGAACAAATACTTGCAAAATGAAGTGGGATTTTTCATTTTTGAAAACAAAAAAATGCATTTTGTGGACTGGGGTGGAATTGGAAATGCACCGCTTTTAAGTCTGTTTAAGATAATATTTGCGAATCGTAACTGTCAATTTGTGAATTATCATAATGGAGACAAATAATAGTAATAGCAAAAATTGGGTATTTGGTATTTTTTGGAATCATCGATTCGATCCGATTTGAAAAAATATCCGAATCAGATTCGAGTTCAAAATATATCGGTTTTGCCCAGACCTACAAAGAACTGCTAAATAGTTTCCCCTACTTCATTTTGGATGTTGTCCATTTTAAATTAAAGATGCTGGCACTGCATGATACGCTATGCTAAAAAATTCAGTACCAGCAAACGCACTTTAAGCGGAATATATACCAAACAAAACTAAAATTATGCGATTGAGTGTTATATGTTTATTGAGACTCGAGTCGATTCACTAACTCGAGTATCCACAAGATTGTCGGGTTGTGGAAGCATTTGCCTTGGAAAAGAAATTTAACATCTCATAGTTGCATCTTACATCACGCAGAAAATTAGTTTCCAGCTTACGTGGCCTTACAAAGACCTACTAAAAGATGTAGTACTAAATATAGCTCTAAACGGCAAACATCCCGAAGGCAACTTAACCTCCATGGTAGGGGTAGCGCCATGCAGTGAGTGGTATCTGCCCTGGGCGATGGTAAAATCATATACCACTTCTTTGCCTCTTTTTAAGTCGCATCTTACGACACGCGGGAAATACGTTGGCACTATTACTCGTATCTGATTCTAAATTTAATCTTGCTGTCCTCCCCTGCCATAAATTTCAATTTAAAATCTTTTTACACATACTTCTCATAACCAGACGTTCATTTGCTAAACAGTGCGAGCAGTCCAGACAAAATTTCTGAACGACTTGTAATGTTTTGGGCCGCCGATGTTATTAAAAATCCTTTTGTTATAAAGTGGGCTGAGTATTAAATTCCATTAGGTTTTTATTGTGTTAAAGAAAAGCCTCCGCACGGGTAACATGAAATCAAAGACGCCTTGTTTTTGTTCTTTTGGTAATTTTATCCTAACGATTGTGGTAACATCGTGTTTCGCAACCATTACGTTGGTATCGTATACTTTTAGAAAAATCGTAAATTGAATATATTTTTTAGGTAAATTTTGAGTTTTTGTGGATCAAGCAAACGATCCAAGAACCCAATCGAGGGCTTTATTTTATCAAGCATGAGCCACAGATGGACCGCGCCTCGTCGGCACGATCCATTAGCGACTCATACTTAACAAAACATGTTAGGAAAAGAAACTTCTGACCGGGAATGGTATCGTACACTTTCAAAAAACTCGTAAATTGAGATATATATTTCAGTTAATTTTTGTAGTTATTAATCTTATTAAATACATTCTTTCTAAGGTCGAGCCAGATCACTTCCATATGCCTTCTTCATTTAAATTCACTGTAATCCAGGCTAGCACTTAAAAGAACCCGTCTAACGGCCATTCATAAGACAAAACTACAACATTTGTATGAGATACATTTTTCCGTTGTGATTTTTTTATGTCCTTACACGGCGCGGCAGATGTAAATTAAACATTCCACCTTTCCCGCTGTCAGCTTATCTGTTGGGCCCAGCTTGGTAACTTTTCTATTTTGTCTTTCTATTTTTTCAGAAGTACCAAATGCTCAAGGGTCCTAGCAGTTGGAAATATCATATATAAACACGCTTTGTCAAGTATGGGTCATTGATGGATCAAGCCGCAACGAAGAAAAAGTTCCATTTACTTTGATTTCGGGAAAACATTCAAAAATATATATTTATCGGTTGGGGACAGGGGAAGAGTAGGGAGAAGTTCGCCTATGGATTGCACCAATGGAATAGGGCAGGGTAATTCGATTCGGTGATTCGAAACACAAATCACTTGAATAAATTGTGAATCGTTCATAGGAACAAAAATTTGCGGAAATTAACTAGGATTTTCATTTTTAACGATAAAATGAAATCGATTATATTTTGTCGCTAAAATATGAAAATTGTTGCTCGTAAACATGGAGTGTGGATTGAAATATACACTATAAACTATAAATTTCTTGAGTTTCACCATGGAGACCATTTGTAATTGTTTAAACGGGATATTTGTTATTTACACGGAATTAATGATTCAACCAGATTCGAAAAATATTCGAATCGGATTTGAATTCTAAATGATTCGGTTTTGCCCAGCCCTACAATGGACACACTATATATATAGATATATAGCTTTTTATCACTTCATTGAATATGGTAATTCACTGTCTTTACAAAACTGAAAATATAAACTCAATTTCTGATTAAAAAGTTAGTATTTTCGCGAGATTGACGAAACAAAATTAAACTTCTGCATAGAAATTTGTATATGAAATAAAACAAAACAAGGAAAACAACAACATAAGGCCAAAGATCAAAGTAACAGAGGAGAAAGGTCAATAAATGAGGAAAAAGACGAAAAAAACAAAGATTATAATTTCAAATCATAATCAATTTTTTTGGATTTTATTTTACATAAGAATTTACAGAATAAGATTAGTTCAAAGTGAAGTCACAAAGCAATTCTCGCTTTTAGGGATCAATGTCTCAGTGGTTGTTGGACTCTAAATCTTAGTTGGATTTATTAAAAGAGGAAATTGAAATTTACATCAAACAAGACTAAAGCCAGCAGCCGGAAGGGACCCATTAAAAAGAATTGATTTGGCAGAAAGCTATTTAAGGAAAGTAAAAATAAAAAAACTGCAGTTCCAGGACCATGGATCAATGAGAAATATGTAAAGCCAAAACCATCCCCTTATTTACAGTGTGAGAGGTCGTAGTTTGCCACATAATTAGACGTTATTCTTCACATTCCTCTCCCGCGGGACAGAAATGAAATCCTATTATGAACCATCAGTCACGGGCGTAATAAAGTTCTGTATGCTCAACTAAACCGCAAAGGATTTGCATTTCCTACACTGACCCTTTTCCTCTGAAGAGCTGTTTGTATAGGGTCTTGTCGGGGCGATCTACTCAAAATGAGTGACTATCTTTCTCAATTCCAATGATTTGTGAAGCAAGTCTTTTAGTCAAAATTGTACAACACATTCCAAAGCACCCATTAGCGTTAGAGTTATTACCGGCGATTTGCGCGAATTTGCATTAAAACGCTCAACCAGTTAGTCCCAGTTTAATAAACCTATCTTAGTCCCCGCTGTTTACAATCTTATTACCACTTCTGACTCGATTTGTAGTTCATTCGAGACATTATCGTCTCCGCTTAAAATACTGTCTGTGTTTTCATCGCCGCTAGACGACGCTATGGAATCATCTTCTGGCGGATCGATAATTTCGAACTCATCAGCGTCGTCTGGCGGAATTATTTCAATATGAATATCACTTTGACGGTTGATTTGAGTTTGTTCTGGTGGAGGGTAAACTTCGGTGTCGTTATTATTGTTGGTGTTTAGATGTTCCGCGATGACGTCATTGACGTTGGTGACGTCACGCTCGTCCATTGTTTGAATCGGTTCTTTTGCTGAAAAAAAAATTTGATGACAGATTATATTGGCTTTCACTTCACAAAACCTTATCGTGTAAAAAACGAACTACAGTTAGACCGCCCAATATCAGTTATCGACTCGCACAGATCTCATCAACAGGACGATTACAAATATAAAAAAATACTGAAAATGAACAATAAATGCATCCTACAATGGTTACAGTGTAATTCCGAAAGCACCTCCCCTCCCTTCGCCACAAAAAACAGCAAAATTACTTTTTAAATGCTTAAAATTTAATAAACCCCAATGTTTTCCGCGAGCCTTTGGATCTCAGAATATTTTAAACTTATCCATTTGTAGGTATCGGCCTTCTAAATCAACTTTATAAATTTTTGATTTTGGATTGCTTTATCGAAATATGCAATGAAAAAGCAATTTAATAGAAAAATTTAGCGGTACTTTGCAGACAGCATTTTTCAAATTTTGCCATTCCACCTTTTCAAGGTTCTAAATATGCCATTGTTTATTAATATTTTAATCACTCCTAATTCCGAAGAAGAATTAACGAGAGTATATTCTACACTTACTTTTAGTTCCACTTTTCTTTTTAACACATTGATCATAAGAAGGAAGAACGAACGATGAACGTCGAGAATCTTCGATTCTTATTTCAAAATCTTCACCAGATACTGTGGAAATAGATGACAGAATATAAAACCTTTTTCCTAAATTAAATTCCCGTATTTTTTCCCCTTAATTTTTGGGGTTTTCGAATTATTTGCTACTATCTTTGTTCACTGATCTTTGCGGTGTTTGAGTATGTGTTCTTTTTTATAGCCGCTTTTTAGAGTGGATCACCCTGTCCAAGGCCTTGTAACAGCGGCCAATTATAGACAGACAAGGTTACAATTACTGGAAAGATATGATTTTTTATGTTCGGCCTAGTCTACCCAAGTTATTACACCCTGGTTTGAGTGGTGGGCATGGATAAGCGAGCCGGACTCGCCGGGGCTTTAACCACTAGGCCTTAACCACTAGGCCATCGTGCCAGGTTATGTTACAGGTACACGCGTAGTGCTCTATTGGAGGGCACACTTGGTGGTGAAGCGTCAATACGATCGCGCCTAGCCGACTGGTCCACCGAGCAGGAAATTCAGTCTAACAAGGTTAAGCAGCACTTCGAGAGAAAGTCGATATATCAAATATCAAATCAAACATACTTCAACCATGCCTGATTGCACGTGGAAATATCGAATTTATAGATATTTCCAATACGCTTTAACGTGTTGTAAAGGAAATCATTTTCTATGTGAATCGGTCATTTCTCAACGCTGAAATATTCTATTATTTAATTGAAAGTATTAATTATTTAATCGTGTCGACTTTCTCTTAAAGCATAATACCGCCAAAAATAAAATCCAGCAGCTGCGCTGCACATCATCTAAAAGCTATAGTAGAGTGCAGTCAGTAAATAGCATCTGCCCTGGGCTACGATAAAACCATTTATTACTTACAATCATATCCCAGATTATCATATGCAGGCGGAAGATCAGGGTATTCGTGCCTTCTGCTCTCCCGAACATTGCGTCTATGCAATCTTCTCAATGCACCGAGTCGTCGAACAGCTCGTCGTCTTTCACGATCATATAAACGCATGTAACGGTACCTGTTAAATATGGGAACGAGTTTAAAGAGGTACACAGGATAACATTTCATTCAGTTTTATCTTGTCGGAGTAGAAAGTCGATGATTTGGCTTTACCATATGGAGAACCAAGGCCTCTGTTCAAATAGCCGTTCTGGACCGTGGGTTGAAGGATTTGGCTCGACCTTTGACTCATTTTACCTGTGCCTGTATTGATACTGGGAATGCGTGTAATTCATTGTTTTTTTTAACCAATATTGAGGCTTTTAAAGGTTCTTTCTTGGAGAACCGATTCATTGCTGGCCCGGGCTTAACAGAATATATTCACCCATTTTTTTCGAGTTCCAATCAGAAATTGTATTTTATAGGGAAGGTGGACCCTGATGGACCGCGCCACGGTGACGCCATCCATAGTGACTCATACTCAAAAAAATATGTTTGGACAAAAATCTTCTGATTTCTGGGAATATTGATGCGCCTAACAAGTAAACTACATCTGACAACAATGAGAAAAATGAGTTATGAGGTCTTTCAAAAATTATAAAATCGAACTTTTTGATCAATTATGCTCGAAGTCGTGTCGTAATTCGTATCTAGGTAAATCACCAGCAGTGCGACTAACAATCCTAAAAAAGAGCCGCTGTTATAGCTCTTTTCTCGGGCGATCCACTTAATAATTAAGTAGCAGTAAAGTGGTGGTTTGTTTTAACATCACCCAGGGCAGATACCATTCACTGCACTTTACCATAGCGGTTTGGGATGTTTTCCGCTTAGAGTGAAGTTACTGGTACTATATTTAGAAGTAGCTCTTTGCTAATAATTCCAATTGGTCAGTTATCGTGGTACTCAAAAATCAATCAAAAACCAAAAATCAAATAAAATAAACAGTTAAAATTTACCTGTTTAACGCCATACAGCAAGGTGCGAGACCAAGTAGGATTAAAGTAATTCCAGCGTATACGGGGAACTGTTCGTTATTGACCAAGAATATAACTCCCAATAGTACGAACAAAAATCCACTTATAATCCCTGTTACTAAATGTCCGATCCAATGACTTCGATAAAACTGACAACACGTCATATCCCGTCGCGTATCTCCTCCTCTCAATTCGTCAATTTCACGGTCCAAGTCCAAAGAGTCGCTAACGTCGTCCAGTTCCGGTAGATCCGGTGACGAGGGGAAGTCTGGACACTCGACTGAGATGTCCACACTCCCGATGCGCGGCGATTGTCTTGGTACATTGAGCCCGTCAGAGCGTCCAAGATCCCCGTTTTCAGTCATGTCGTCAGGTGAAGGAGATCTCGTGGTGGGGGTGGTGGCGCTGTTGTTATTGTTTGGGTCTTCTGTTGAGTTATCATCGTTTTCACCTCGTTGTGGGGTTTGGGATGAACGCCTTCGTTCTTGAGCTCTAAGATCTGTTAAAAAAAAGTTTTTTTTATTGAAATTCACTCTGAGCAAGGCCAGAATCAGTGTCTAAATGAAACCAACTAAAGGCCACAATACACGTGGAGTTGTCTTACCGATGCATTGCATTACGTTTCGTGCACCAAAATAAGAACGCCAATACACGCCTGCATTGCTTTGCGTTAATCGTCTTCACATGCGTACAAAGCACAAACGCACGCAACGAAACGAGCGTTGTGTGTCACTGGAAAACGTAAGGAAATGCACGCAGAGGATTGCGTTCGCGTAAAACACATGGTTAAAATAAAACAAACCAAGAAAAAACTCAACCTACGCAAACGTGTAGTGCGACCTTAACGACCTTAACGACTAATAGCAAAGAGCTACCAAAATATGTAGTGCCGGCAACTGCACTCAAAGCGGAAAAGATCACAAATAAGATTGTCAGCTCATATTTTGTCGAGTATGGATCACTAATGGAGAGCAGCGACGGAAGGCATTGGGGGGCCCAATTCGCCGACAAATATTGGCTTCTTTGGAATATCGATATTACTGAGCATACGTTATTGTTCAATCGGTGATACTTTCTAATGATGGCAACTAGGTCTGGGCAAATCCGAATCATTCGGAATTCGAATCTGATTCGAATGATTTTTTCGAATCGGTTCGAATCACTAATTCAATGTATTACTATTACAACGTGTCTCTACTGTGAAAATTGGGAATTTTATAGTTTGTAGTGTATTTACACAATTCACACTGCATGTCTAAGAGCACCAATTTTCACATTTTAACGACAAAATGTAATCGATTTTGGTCAAATTTGACCAAAATCGATTACATTTTATTGTAAAAATAAAAATTTCAGTTCATTTAGCCAAGGTTTTGCTCCTATGAACGATCAACAATTGATTCGAATAAATTGTGCTTCGAATCGATTCGAATTGCTCAGCACTAATGGCAACCCAGTTTTTTCTTATTCCAGGTAAAGCATTACTAGGTGACCTAGTTTCACTGTACAAACTAGCTTGTACTTTGATTCAAAACCTGGTAAACTAGGATATCATTGATAAGCTGCATTTAATGCATTATAAATTTATTTGAAGATTGAAATCACCAAAAAGTCAGTTTCAAAATCATTTTGATGATGAGAATATGATTTACCCAGTTTTTTCAACCAGCCCTTATTTGTAAAATACGTAAATTATACCGTAATTCACGATGCGAATCGGAAAATTGAGTTTATTGTACATGTGCCACTTGAAAAAACTTTGGAACTTTTTGTAACCGCATATTTTTTCGGACCAATTCGAACCGCTACAAGTCCCTTGCCACATTATTATTATTGGAATCGGGGTGTCGGGGCTGTGGCGGCAAGATAAAACCGACAATAGCTGCCGAATCTGGGCAACCAGGGCAAACCGAATCATTTGGAATTCGAATCTGATTCGGGTAATTTTTTCGAATCGGATCGAATCACTAATTTCATAAATATAACAAATATTCTATTTTTACTATCACCATAATTAAGTCCATTTTTCAAACGGAAAACTCGGTTACAGTTGAACTATAATTTTTAAAGGGAAAGTCCCGTTTCATCCCCATGCAAACCTTTCTCTTTTATTGAGCGAGTTTCATCGAAAAATTTTAGATTTCATTTTTATATTTCTGAATTTTTAAAATTTTAGATTTATATAAATGTTGGTTGCATGAAACTAAATAGAAATCCCAATAGTTGCCTTTTTAACCATAGGTAAGTTATATATTCTCGAAACCAGGTAAAAATATTTTGCAAATAAACCAGTATGCTAGATAAAACTAGATACATTTGCCTAGAATCGCCTACACTGGTACTTACTTCTATGTATCTCGTCATATTGTCGATCAAATTGAGCCCGGATGCTGGTCTCCAAATTTACAATTGATACTGCTCGCAGTGCCATCTTACATAGTTAAGTTTAAATGTAAAAAGCTGAAAAAAAGATTCATTTTGGTTCAAAATTCAACTAAAAACTTCTGACTAAAGTGAATAACGCATCGTAGATTCAAACTCCTTTACGCCCCATTCATTGGTCAGTATTGCAGACGAATTTTGCAATTTTTTCTTGTCATGTATGGACCAGCGATGTGTCAGATAAATTATGCTCGGTCCATATGTATCTTGTGCGTGTTAGAACAGTCAATATCAGAAATATTTTTTACGTACACGCCCACTATTTCACAGCCAATTGAATTTTAGGTAAATAGTCGTTACGTGCGGTTACACATTGTTCACGAGCAAAGTTTCTTTTAAAATAATGATGATGATTTTTTGGCAAATTTGCAGTTGGTATCAGGTATTTTTTGTTATTATTTTGGTATTGAAATTCGTCCTGATCATAGGTGGAGGCAGAGCCCAAAGAGAGCCATCTAACGAGAGCTACGACAAGTTATAGTACCAGAGGTTGCACTTTAAGTAAGGGAGAAAATTTTCAAACTTTCTTCTGTCAATGGGCCACTCATATTACTCGCTCCCGAGGTTCGCTTTATCTAAAGATTGAGTGATTGCCACCAGGGAAATTCATAGTGAATCTAATTGCTCAACCGGTGATGTGCAAACGATATTTTATATTTTGCCAACTTTCGAATGTCTACGCAGATGTTCTCCCATTGCCCTGATGAAGAACGTCTGTATAGACATTCTAAACGGTTCGGTTTATCTGTTGCTTATGCTGAACAGAATGAACAACAAATTCGATTCTTGAGCATTTCATCATTGAGCATAGCATGCTCTTTCTCCAAGGCATTTTGCGGGTAGCTGATACGTACTAAATATGCACTGCCTATACAAAATTCCGTGAACGGTAGGACGAAAATATTGCATCCACTCTTCTTCAACTTCTTTAATTCCCTTAACCTCTCACGACACGAATATATTAAAAAGGGCGGTTTTAAAGTAGTTTCCCACATTTTAAACTTTTGAAGTAAATTGCCACCACTTACTTTTGACTTTCACGTTTTGTTGCGAATTGGCGCGGTGCTTTAAAATTATATTGACCGGATAATTGGGCGTATAGGCTCGACATTGGGTTGTCATACTATCAAGAAGTTTTGTCAATTCATGCTTTGTCAAGTATGAACACTGATGAATCGCGCTGCCGATGCGCGGTTCATCGGCGACTCAATCTTTACAACAACTAAAAATCTGTTTGTTAGATTTTTTATAGACAACAAATTCTTTGATGCTTTAAAACCCTGTCCGTCTACAAGTGGCCGCAGTTACAGAGCCTTGGACAGGGTGATCTACTCGAAGAAGTCGCTATAAAAAATCCCATTTCACACGTTTTCAGATTCAGATGGAAGAAAAAGGAAAACAATTTAAATATACTTGAGAGTGTATTATTTATTCAAAGCTTT
Organism: Styela plicata; assembly: GCA_963675895.2. Lineage (NCBI taxonomy): Eukaryota > Metazoa > Chordata > Ascidiacea > Stolidobranchia > Styelidae > Styela > Styela plicata. Next base: position 18,330,521 of record OZ023151.1, on the reverse strand, counting down.
TCTTTCTCAATTTACTCCAAGCAAAGCCAGAAGCAGAATTTTAAAATAGTTTTACAAAATCCACTTAAGAATAGTCTTAACGTATTTCCTGCGTGTCATAAGAGACGACTAAAATTAAACGAAGTGGTGGATGGTTTATCATTGCACTGGGCAGATACCACTCATTGCACTTTACCATAGGATTTAGTGTGCTGTTGCTGGCACTTTATCTTATAGCAGCTCTTTGTCCTTTGAGTGTCCTTTGGGCACTGGTTTTGGCCTTGCTCAGAGCAAACCCCTATAAAAAGATGTGTAATCTAATATTCGGAACTAAATTAACGTCGAAAACATGCAAAACATAACTGGACCGCTATACTATAGTGCACTGAGCTGCAGTATTCGCCCCGGGCTATAATAAAATATCTATCACTTTTTAACAACACTGGTTTCAAATTATAAGACAGGATATAACACAACACGCACAGATAAGAGTCGGCCATCGATCATATCATTCAAGAAAGACTAAAAGTAATGCCATAAACAACTAAAAGCAGCTGTGTTACAAAAATCGGGTAAATTTTATTGAAATCAGCAAAAATAATTTCTCTATGAGTGCGGGAGGCATTAGGGCTGGGCAATTCGATTCGAATCGACTCTAAGCATAATTTAATCGAAGCAATCGTGAAACGTTTATAGGAAAAAAAACTTGCTAAATGAACTAGAATTTTCATTTTTAACGCCAAAATGCAATCGATTTTGGTCAAATTAGACCAAAATTGATTGCATTTTGTCGTTAAAATATGGAACTCTTTGATCTTGAACATGTAGTGTGAATTGAAAATACGCTATAAACCGTACATTCCGTAATTTTCAAAATGGAGACAAGTTGTAATAGTGAAAATGGGGCATTTCTTATGTACATGGATTTAGTCATTCGATTCGATTGTAAAAACTATTCGAATCAGTTTCGAATTCTATATGGTTCGGTTCTGCCAACACCCAGAAGCCACAACGTCTCGAATCATATCAGTAAGGAACTTCATTTTTTTAAGTATGAGATTAAGATGAACCGAAATAAATATTTTTGAGAAACACACGGGGATTTTCTCGGATTCATTCTGTTATTGTATCAATTAAAGGATTAACAATTAAGCGCACTTCATTATTTGACGAGTTTGTTTTTTGACTACTTCAACGTAAAATGTGGCTCTGTTTCTTGCTAAGGTCATGTAAAGGTGATTACATCGCTATTTTATCAATTTTTACATTCTGCCTATTTCGTGGTGCTACTCGCAGCGAATCTTGTGCCGGGGGGGGGGGGGGGGGGGGGGGCAAGATCTACAAATCAAACTTCCTTACGAAACGTAGCACAAAATAGAATTGTGAGCGTAATGTATAAATTGCGATTCAATTACACATCCAATAAACACAAAACAAAAAAAACATTTCAAAAAACATAGCTTTTCTGTTAACTCAATCAACTGTTCTATTAACAAAGATCCCAGATTTCGGCGGTAGAGCATTAAACCGACTTAAATAAAAACTTCCAGCTATCTGAAGCCCCAAGAAATCCATTGAAATGAATTTCAATGAAAAAATTGAATAAAAAAGTTGGAATTATTTTCGAACTGGTCTTTACAGTAAACTACCCTCACCATACACATCTAGTCGTTTCTATGAAACATCTTTATCAAAATAAACCTCTTTTACCCAAAATAGCCTTATAAACTATCAAATTAAAGCCTACTGTACTGTCCTTACCATGCACATTTACCAGTTACAGAGAAGCGTCTATAACAAAACATAACTTTTCAATTAATTTCTCACTAGAACTTAGCTCCGGGGTAAATGCATAGTAAATAAACTAAGGTCAAGTATTTTGATAATAATCAACGAAACAGAAGTTTAAAAAATGTTGTGGAATTACTGTGATTTTATAGTAAAGCCTATCCGACATATTGGCCGCATTTTCCTCTTTCAGCGATATATTAACAAATAGCAAAGAGGCCGAGAAAGGCTATTTATATAAATACATACTGTAGTAAAAATGCGGATTCGCGGATAGGACGTCCATCTGTGGCTCATGCTTGATAAAATAAAAATGTCTAATTAGGTGATCGTAGAGATTCATATGCGATGATATATTTGTAATCAGGCTTCCCGTTTTATGAATTCATCTCTATGCTTTCAAGTGACCGTTGGTGGGATTGAAATCACCTTCCATGACTTCACATAAAAAAGTCTAATTTACAATAAAACTAGTAATAAGTAACAAAAAACTCTTTTTGGCAATCCTATATCTCTTTTTCAAGAAACGCTCAACCCAGTAAGCATTACGCGAAACATATTCCCAGTCGACGATATATCTGTTCATAATTAGCTAACATCTTGACAAACAAAAAGTTAATAATTAGCCGTCACAACTGAGATTAATTTAACCTTTTAGGAGCCACAGATGGACCGCGCCTCGTTGGCGAGGTTTATCAGTGGCTCATACTTGATCGAGCGATACTACACAGAAATTACACGCTTTTCATCTGATAGCCACCGAATGAAAGATTATGCAATTGTGTGTTTTTGAGGTTTTAATAAACAGTGAATTGACGGCCGGTCAAATATTTTTATTTGACATGTCACAAGGGACATTTGTTGACCTTTACTTACGTCATTTTTAAACGCAATATCTGAAGTCCAACATTTTGCTGAATGTAATTTGTCTGACGCCTGTTCGTTTAACATCACATTTTTTGCCATAAGGATTTAATCACAAAATCCAACAAGACGCAATAAACCTGAGCTCGATGAAATGTGAAATAAATTTGCGCGCCTTCGTTGAGCAATTATTGCTGAGAATTTTCCCTTTGATTCTTGATGTTGTGGACCCAGACTTTGAAACCGAGGCCGCTACGAAATCTTTACTGTGCCTAACCGATGCGATCGTTCAAACCTAATCTTTATAGCCAGAATTTAAAAAAGGCCAGTTTTCAAAAATACAGCAATAAATTTGATCCCACAAAAAGGCAAAGCAAAAAAATATTTGCGCGCTATAGACGCTATAAACGAAAATTCTGTTCTTATTTTTAAAGTTTTCCCACACTTTGAGCTTCCGCTTCAACTGTAACCAAACCACACTGCGCTAACAAACTATTATCCAAGTAATCCGAGCTATTTGCCATTCAGAAATTCTGTTTTTTAAGAAAGAGCCGTAGGTACACCGCGCGTTGGCGTCGATCCATCATTGACCCATACTCGACTAAAAGTGATTTGGTAAAGCTTTGTTGATTGGGATTTGCGACGAGTCACAAAAAGTTGATTCGATTCGATGATATCTTGCAATGAGCTACCTATCACTCCTTGTTTTCCTAAAATCCCGAATCCGTCCGTGAGGAAATTTACAAGGAAACACGAAAGATATAATATTAAGCATTTGTGCTGAAATATCATGTTCTGATTCCATATATATACATGTTGATCGTATGTTTCCTTAGTCTTACTTCGGACGAATTTGGTCCATATTCTAACAAAAGCTTACAATACACTCATATTTATGTGGAATGTGAACATGTTATTTGTGTACATAAAGCCCATTTTACTATATTTTATACGAGTCGCAGATGAATCGCTCGCTGTGTTGTGGTACAGTAATTGAAGGTTTTTTATATTTCTTCCTGTTAGCAGAGCAATATATTCATATTAATTCTGGATTCCAAAGGAAATCAGCAAAAGGAACCTCATGGAATCAATCTCTCACCCTTGAAATAAATATTTTTAAATTTCATCATAGCTTTGTGAGAGTTAAATCAGAGTATGTGCAAGAGTCTAGAAACGCGTGGTCCCACGAATTTGCAAGCCTGGTCACCACAGCTTAACGGCGTGATTTGTGCTTGACAAAGTCATGTATGCGCACACTTTTCTAACTTGGATTGACCAGCAGTTCGGTGGCAAAGGAAAACAATAAGATTGTGAGTTTATAAAACACTTGTCTGCCGTTCCTAACCACACATATCTCCTTATATTAAACTCCATTAAACTTTGTTTGAATAGCGCGGTATTTCAACTGCCACAGAAGTAGTTTTTTTAGCCTGTGTTCGACTCCAGTTATTAGTTTTATTTTGTTAAGCTCGGACCTCACGTGGATCGCGCCTGGGAGGTGCAATTCATAAACATTCGGCGCCGTAGGCAACGTGACATGTGCAAGGGCGCGTATATTTTTTATATTAATATAAACAAATACTAGATGAGCTGTCCTTTCCCATGTCTCCCATAACCAAATCGTTGAGAGGGTTCCCTCTCCGCTGTTTCCCGCGACTGTGCTATACCAGTCGTTTTATAAATGTTACCCATTAATTCTGCGATAGAGGCCATTTGCCATAAAAGCGCTCAAGGCCTATTAAACGGAGATCTAAACTAAACAAAGCACAATTGCGGGTTATCACGTTGCCATCGAAACTTGAGAATTATGAGCTAGGCTGAGCAAAACCGATAATTCTTACATCGATGAGTGGTCGCTGGTAAAAGGCCTTTCTTGAAAAAAGGCGGTATATTAGTATAAGTGGCATTCACATAGCAAATTAAGAAAGAATAAAATTCTCGTTTGCTCATTATAATTTGTCCTTCGAAATAATGAATAATAATTGGTATCATAACCTGCAACTCGAAAACATAAACCGACCTTAAAATTATGCTTTAATATATATTTTGTCCAGGTATAGCCTGCACACAGGCTAAGGAAGCTACTTTCATGGCAATTAAAACGCCACGCTATTTAAGCACAGATCAATGAGCCGAATATAAGGAGGTATTTGTTGTTAGGAACGATAGACATGTGTTGTATATAGGGGCTGGGCAAAGCCAAAACATTTGGAATTCGAATCTAATTCGGATCGAATCGTTGGCTAACAAATATCCCAATTTTACAAATACTATCATTGTCTCCATTATGATAATTAGTAAATTCAAGTTTACAAATTTACAATTTATTAGCATAAATTGACTTAAAAGCGATGTATTTTCAATTACGCTCTTGTCCAAAAGCAAAAATTTTCATTTTCAACGACAAAATGCAATCGATTTTGGTCAAATTTGACCAAAATCGATTGCATTTTGTCGTTGAAAATGAAAAATTCCACCTCATTTAGCATGTTTTTGTTCCTATGACAGATTCACGATTGATTCGAGTTATTTGTACTTCGAATCGATTCGAATCACCAAATCGAATTGCCCAGCCCTAGCTGTATTTAAACATTTCTCGCCGTAAACAACGTGACATGCATAGCATGCGCTAATATTTCGCCCATTTTAAGTATTTTTTGTATTAAGATATTCAACTTCTAGATGAATCGTTCTTTTCCCTGCCTCCTGTTTTATAAACTGTGGTTAGAGCCTTAGCGTCGAAAGCGCGCAAAATGTTTTGGGATACGATTAGGAGAACACACCATAATGAAAGCAATAACAATAAAATTAGTGTAGTGTAGCGCAATAGATTACGCGCAGTAGGAACGCGATAATTTTGCCTATTTCAAAGATATCTTTGTAAAAACCACAAACTCTAAAAGAACGACCCTTACATTCCTCAAACCTGGAACGGTGCATTTATTCGAGCTCTATATGCGCCGGATTTCGAATTGACCGAACGTTTTACTGTGTGTCTACCTGCCTGCCTACTTGCGAAACTGTAACTACAGAAACTTATATGTATTCTCACGACAAATAAAAAAATCTAACAAACATTATACTTAGTATACGCTTTAACAAAAATACAATAAATAATTTCACCCAGTAATAACGAAATGAACCGCACTTTTGGCCAATTATGGCTGTTTATGGAACGCGCCGCGAAGGCGCGGTTCATAGACAGTCTATACTTGGCAAGATGTCATCAACAATGCTTTTTTGAATTGGGAAATACATACAATTACTGTGGATGAAGGGTTAATTTACTGTATTTTTTTTACCTTGTCTGGTACTCGTGTGGTTTTTGAGACGCCGCGCTTTTCAAACAGACTCATTCAAACGTGTAGAAGGGGATGTCGTAACAGGGTATTACAATGACTAATAATTCTAAGAATTGAGCTGCACTGCAACAAAGATGCGGTAAAATCGCTGTTTTTGACAGTTATTGCAATTGAATATCTTGTAATTAAATAAAAAATTCTGAATTTATCAGAATTACGACTTTTTATTGAACACGCCACAGGTACTCTAAGCCACATAAACATGTTTTTTGCTCGTCGCGCTTGTATTGAAATACCCTATCTGTTGAAGTTGTTTTCAGCTGTCTTGTTTGCAATCTGATCAGAAAACAATTCACGCTAGACCTTCATGCAGCTGTAATTAGAGCATTGTGCACTTAAAAATCTGCTCTGGACGACGCTGAAACCCTAAAACACAGAAACTGGAAAGTATTTTTACACAAAATCTACAATTTATGTATCTGCTTAATGATATTCAACTGCAGAAAAGTCTACTGTCGAGTATGGGTCACTGATGGATCGCGTCGCCAAGACGCCGTTCATCTGTGGATCATACTTGGCAAACAAATTCTTGGCAAATATCATAAATAAATTCCAACAATTCAAAAACCCACTGAAGCGTGCAACAATGCATGACAAATCATGACGCATGGCCTATTAGTAAGTATTTCTTTAGCAAATCGCTGACGTCATTTTGTTTGAAGAACAGAGTGATTTATGTACAAATTACGTCATCATTGTGATAGATGATCTTAAATATACATTATTATAATACAAATATTATAGGCTTACGATACTCATTTCTGAAATAAATTTTCCCTTTACAGACCTGGAGGCAGGGTTATGTTATGGGTATCGTGGGGTTGGTACTCATCTTGCAATTGCCAATTTCGAAAATATTGAAAAATCTTCGAAATCAAACTGTGACGTCTTAATATGCGCTACAGGCAAAAAAAATCCATCGTAAAATAGCATTTTTATTGTATATTTGTATAAAACATACGAACAATCGTGCATTTAATCAACTGATATTTATTCCCTCCGCTTCACAACGTTAAATAGTGTTTATGCTAATATATCATTTCATTGAAATCTTCCCATGTCACCCGCCGTAAGAAATCTTACCAATAACCATCACGCGCCGAAGACACGAGAAAATGTGTTAAGTTTCCTACTTTTTGAGGCACTTGGAAGACAATTCTGCAGTTTTTTTCGATGAGAGGAGATATTGGTGGCAAATTATAAAAACGAAATTTTGAGGCGTAAAACTCAGATTTTCACAAAGAGGAAAGGTAATGGCCCAATTTGAATTTTCATTTTGTTCTTCGTCTTATGGACGCGATCCATCGGTAATTCAAACTCAACATAAGAAGTTTTGTCAGATTTTTTTACGATCGGAAAAAGGACGGACTTTAAGAGGCTGTTTTAAGTTTGTTCTGTCCAAAACCGTCTTTGTCGAATATTCCGACCCTGTTTGAACCGCCCGATGGTACACACTAAAATTTTTATAGCGGGTTAAAAATTTGCTCTCACTGTGTTTAAACAGGTATTTAACACTAAAAAATCGTGTAAGAGGATTTCTCAAAATTTCTTACATCTTTTCGGAGGCTTAATAGAGGTCATAGGGATGGGCAATTCGATTCGGTGATTCGAATCGATTCGAAGAACAATTTATCCGAATAAATCGTGAATCCTTTTTAGGAACAAAAACTTGCTAAACAAAATTTTTTAATTTTTAATTTAATTTAATTTTTATTTTTAACTACAAAATGCAATCGATTTTGGTCAAGTTTGACCAAAATCGATTATATTTTGTAGTTAAAATAGACTTAGACATGGTCTTAGACATGGAGTGTGAATTAAAAACACACGACAAACTCTAAACTTCTTGATTTTCACAATGGATACAAGTTGAAATAGTAAAAATGGGTTATTTGTCATATTTCATAGAATTTATGATTCGTTCCGATTCGGAATAGATTCGAATTCTAAATGGTTTTCTCGGCCCTAAGAGGACACGATATTTTATTTTTTGAACTTGTTCAGAAAGCTACTATCATCGCCCCGGAGAGTGAGCATATTTTTCGTTTTGTGTACAAATGCTACACTGTCCAAACCGAGTTCACCGCTTTTTAATGACCTAACCATGATTTGACAAAAAAACCCATTCATGGTCCTAAATTTGACTGCCTCGTTAAACAAGATATTACGATGGTTACATAGCCGTTTAATGGCTGCAAAAATTGCCAAGTCAGAATGACGTGGACTAACTTTAATTTAATACGAGATCATAAACATGTTAATAAAAATGACATCATTCTCCTCAACATTTATGAATGTTTTGTAACAAATAAAAAAAAAACACAATTTCATGCTCAAGGATAGTTTAATTCACCATTTCGTTAAATCGCATACTAACAACCATGTTTCAGCTAGTACTTCTAAAATGTACAGAAGCAAGTGGTACGAGTAGTGCAACTGGTACACACAAAACGAGTGTATATTCACCACTCGTTTTTGTATGCAGCACTTGAGCCACTAGCAAATTCATTTTTGTGTGCACCACTCGCATCATTCGTTTTTGTGTGCACTACTCGCATCATTCGTTTTTGTGTGCACCACTCGCATCATTCGTTTTTGTGTGCACTACTCGCATCATTCGTTTTTGTGTGCACCACTCGCATCATTCGTTTTTCTGTGCACCACGCGCATCGTTCGTTTTTGTGTGCACCACTCCCATCATTCGTTTTTGTGTGCACCACTCGCATCATTCGTTTTTGTGTGCACCACTCGCATCATTTGTTTTTGTGTGCACCACCCTCATCATTCATGTTTGTGTGCACCACTCGCATCATTTATGTTTGTGTGCACCACCCGCATCATTTATGTTTGTGTGCACCACTCGCATCATTCGTTCCTCTGTGCACCGCTCCCATCGTTCGTTTTTATGTGCACCACTCGCATTTGTGTGCACCATTTGCATCATTCGTTTATGTGTGCACCATTCGTATCATTCGTTTTTGTGTGCACCACTCGCATCGTTCGTTTTGTGTGCACCACTCGCATCATTCGTTTTTTGTGTGCACCACTCGCATCATTCGATTTTTTGTACACCACTCGCATCATTCGTTTTTGTGTGCACCACTCGCATCCTTCGTTTTGTGTGCACCACTCGCATCATTCGTTTTTGTGTGCACCACTCGCATCGTTCGTTTTGTGTGCACCACTCGCATCATTCGTTTTTTGTGGGCACCACTCGCATCATTCGTTTTTGTGTGCACCACTCGCATCATTCTTTCTTCTGTGCACCGCTCGCATCGTTCGTTTTTGTGTGCACCACTCGCTTTTGTGTGCACCATTCGTTTTTCTGTGCAGCACTCGCAACATTCGTTTTTGTGTGCACCACTCGCATCATTCTTTCTTCTGTGCACCGCTCGCATCGTTCGTTTTTGTGTGCACCACTCGCTGTTGTGTGCACCATTCGCATCATTCGTTTTTGTGTGCACCAGTCGCATCATTCGTTTTTTGTGTGGACCACTCGCATCATTCGTTTTTGTGTGCACCACTCGCATCATTCGTCTTTGTGTGCACCATTCGTTTTTGTGTGCACCAGTCGCATCATTCGTTTTTGTGTGCACCACTCGCATCGTTCGTTTTGTGTGCACCACTCGCATCATTCGTTTTTTGTGTGCACCACTCGCATCATTCGTTTTTGTGTGCACCACTCGCATCATTCGTCTTTGTGTGCACCACTCGCATCATTCGTCTTTGTGTGCACCACTCTCATCATTCGTTTTTTGTGTGCACCACTCGCATCATTCGTTTTTGTGTGCACCACTCGCATCATTCGTTTTTTTGTGTGCACCACTCTCATCATTCGTTTTTTGTGTGCACCACTCGCATCATTCGTTTTTGTGTGCATCACTCGCATCATTCATTTCTGTGTGCACCACTCGCATCATTCGTTTTTGTGTGCACCACTCGCATCATTCGTTTTTGTGTGCACCACTCGCATCATTCGTTTTTGTGTGCACCACTCGCATCATTCGTTTTTGTGTGCACCACTCGCATCATTCGCTTTTGTGTGCACCATCTGCATCATTCGTTTATGTGTGCACCATTCGTATCATTCGTTTTTGTGTGCACCACTCGCATCGTTCGTTTTTGTGTGCACCACTCGCTTTTGTGTGCACCATTCGCATCATTCGTTTTTGTGTGCACCAGTCGCATCATACGTTTTTGTGTGCACCACTCGCATCGTTCGTTTTGTGTGCACCACTCGCATCATTCGTTTTTTGTGTGCACCACTCGCATCATTCGTTTTTGTGTGCACCACTCGCATCATTTGTTTTTGTGTGCACCACTCGCATCGTTCGTTTTGTGTGCACCACTCGCAGCATTCGTTTTTTGTGGGCACCACTCGCATCATTCGTTTTTGTGTGCACCACTCGCATCATTCTTTCTTCTGTGCACCGCTCGCATCGTTCGTTTTTGTGTGCACCACTCGCTTTTGTGTGCACCATTCGCATCATTCGTTTTTGTGTGCACCATTCGTTTTTGTGTGCAGCACTCGCAACATTCGTTTTTGTGTGCACCACTCGCATCATTCTTTCTTCTGTGCACCGCTCGCATCGTTCGTTTTTGTGTGCACCCCTCGCTTTTGTGTGCACCATTCGCATCATTCGTTTTTGTGTGCACCAGTCGCATCATTCGTTTTTTGTGTGGACCACACGCATCATTCGTTTTTGTGTGCACCACTCGCTTTTGTGTGCACCATTCGCATCATTCGTTTTTGTGTGCACCAGTCGCATCATTCGTTTTTGTGTGCACCACTCGCATCGTTCGTTTTGTGTGCACCACTCGCATCATTCGTTTTTGTGTGCACCACTCGCATCATTCGTTTTTGTGTGCACCACTCGCATCATTCGTCTTTGTGTGCACCACTCGCATCATTCGTTTTTGTGTGCACCACTCGCATCATTCGTTTTTGTGTGCGCCACTCGCATCATTCGTTTTTTGTGTGCACCACTCTCATCATTCGTATTTTGTGTGCACCACTCGCATCATTCGTTTTTGTGTGCACCACTCTCATCATTCGTTTTTTGTGTGCCACACTCGCATCATTCGTTTTTGTGTGCACCACTCGCATCATTCGTTTTTGTGTGCACCATTCGCATCATTCGTTTTTCTGAGCACCACTCGTTCTTGTTTTCACCACTTGTACATTTTAAAGTCTCCAAGTTACAGTTTGCATACGCTAGAGGTATATCGTGTTATATTTTTTTTATTGTTTTTATCGCTATAATTTTTAGAGAAATAAAATCCGTCTTCTTATCCGATCTCATATATTTTAACTATTTGTAATATATATTATGTTCACTTTAAGTTGGCTTCGCGATGGCATAGAGGACAGAGCTACAAACGGGCGTGCAGTGGCGGGCAGTAAGAATTAACCGGCCCTTAGTCATCTGTCCAGGCGATTTAACTTTTCTAATGAATTCGAATCAACCGCAATAATATCTCAATAAATTTGCTAAAATGCTCTTTCCCCTACATATTTATCTATGGTGACAAAAATTGCCGGGTTAAAGTTTATTTGCTTGGTTTATTATAGTAAATATAGTTAAGTGACGTTAATTACGTCATTCACATTATATTTTAAAAGTGTTATGTAAAACCTACAAGTAGGGAGATGCACTGTATTATGTAATAAAAATCTACAATGGCACGGGTAACCATAGTTGAAACTAACCGTCACAATACTAAGCTGTCAAGTTACTAATGCCGGCGGGAGGTTTGAAAAAAAGTTGGGAAATGCTAGATAGTTTTTGACTTTTTTCTTGTGAAAAGTAATCATTTTCGATTAAAAAACTTGAAAAACAAGTCTTGTGAGGCATTTTAATAGATTTGAAAGTTAAATCTTCAAATAATCTCTTACAAAATCTTTTTTATAATGGAAATATATTCTCTCTCAGTCCTTCATAACAAAGCAACTCTACTAGGCCTGTAGATACGGGCTTTAAAATAGTCCTAACGCATCGCAGGGATGGAGATCTTGGGTTCGAGTCCCGACGAGTTCGGCTCGTTAATCAATGCCCATCACTCAACCCACGGTGTAGCTTGGGTAGGCTAAGTCGAACAAGAAAATATCATATCTTTACACAGGGCCCTGGTCAAGGCGATACAATCCAGGAAGTGGCTATAAAAAAAATTTTGTGCGTCGTAAAAGTCAAATAATAGAAAACAAAGAAGGAGCAGATGATTTTACTGTCACCCAGGGCGATGGTAAAACCAACTACCCGTTCTTTGTTTCCTTTTGGTCGCTTTTTACAACACAAAGGAAATACGTTAGAACTATTCCGAAGTCCGAACCTACAGGAAAATAAGTTTTGATTTATTGAAATTCACTAAGGGTCAAGCCTAAAGCAGCGGCTAATATGAACTAACTAACGACCGCTTATATCATACGTTATATTGAAAATAGAAGAATATGAAGAGGATGATATAGAAATATTACTCTGGGTGCATTTTCACAAAAACATATCCCGCCTTCAAGTAGTCATGGTGGCATAAACGGTTCCAGTCAACTCGTACCGGTATATTTTTTGGGGGTCAATTCGTACCCGAAAAATATCGCATAGCTCAATTCGTACCTTGGTGGAATTTGCAATGGATTTGCTGCGGAAGGTCGGGAATGGGTGATTTATCCCATAGGATATAAATAAAAATCCAATCCTAACCCGGGGAGCAAGAATTTCAGTTCAGATCGGAAAAGGAATGGATTTCAAGTGCCTATGAAAGATCAAATGAATATTACGTTTATGACGACCATTTCCATGAATTTTACTTTGAGCCACAGATTACAAAATTTACGATATTTTGAACAGCGTGACAATTTTTTCAAACGCGAACATTTGTCAAAGATAAAATTGACCAACGGCGTTTTTTTAGGGTTCGAATCGACCAATCGCTTTCAATATAGTCTTTTACAGGTACGAATTGCCCAAGGTACGAATTGACTGCCACACGGCATCAAATCCTCTTTGAGAATAACCATGAAAACGCGAATGTCTAACACTTCTTAATGATATCAAAACCTTCTCAAGCGATTTTCTACCACCACAAGGCATATTCCCTTAATGGCAAATATCTTCTCATTAAAAGATTAACAATATGTTAGCCTGCATTCTAGTCTCCTGTAAAAATAACCATATAAGGGCCAGTTTTTACCGCTACTTTTTAATAACAAGCCTTCCAAAATACAAACATTAACCTCAACCTCGGAGACCAGTATAGTCCGGCTATTGGCGGCAAATTATGAGATGGACATTTTGAGACGTTAGGCTCAGATTTTTACAGAGAAGAAAAGGGTATTGACCCAATTTGAAACCACGGCGATTTCTTAGGATTCGAATTGACCAATCGCTCTCAACAGAGTTTCATACTGGTACGAATTGACCGCCACCCGGCATCAAATCCTCTTTGAGAATAACCACGAAAACGCGAATGTCTTAACACTTCTTAATTATATCAAAACCTTCTCAAACGTTTGTGAATTACCACAAGGCATATTGTCTTAATGGCAAATATCTTCTTTTCTTAAAGATTAACAATATGTTAGCCTGCATTCTAGTCTCCTGTAAAAATAACCCACGTAAGTGGCAGTGTTTAACGCTACTGTTTAATAACAACCCTTCCAAAATACTAACACTAACCGAAACCTCGGAGACCAGTTTTGTCCGGCTATTTCCTCGCTTGGACGCTTTTCTATTTATTTTGATTGGCAACGTCGTTCATGCGTTTTAACAACATTCTCTCGTTATTTATATGTAAGAACGTGAATGTTTAAAATTAAATTGTGTTATGTTTCGCCTGAAAATGAGATTTCGAGCCTATCAGTAAATTTTCGTAGCGAGATGTTTTGTCAAGTATGAGTCACTGATGGATCGCGCCACCGAGGAGTATTTGTAGTCAAGGTAGTAAGTTATAGTGTTCACATGTATGGGCCATAGATGAATAGCATTCCATTTATTCTTGGATCATGTGCGGGTATGTGATAGTAAATAAAATCGGCTTCAATGACGCTTTTTGTTGACTGTTTACCTTTTTTAATGCTTGGGTCAAGCTCGGTACATTATAAATATCAATCGATTTGTATTGCATTAGATCTGGCCCAGGCTTGAACGGAATCTTAATATGAACATATTGTCATATTGATAAAATTGTTAAATATTAATTCTCAAAGGTAAATATTATGAACCATGAAATAATTTTAGGTTGTTAGAAAAACGGTAAAGATAACTTGAATTTACGAAAATTCAAAATGATGATAATGGAAAAACAGCTATTTCAAACTAAAATTTTAATTTTGTCGATTAACTTTTCATCTTTGATTTATACAGGGAAATTATGTTTTATGCAATCGTTCCGCGAAATTGTCCCAGTGCAAAATCATCGTTCTCTGAAAACAATATGGCGACGACAGAAAGATATAATATATCTTATCAGGGCGGGAAAAAAATTCTATGTTCGATTCGCCGGGATATATTTGCTGCGATCGGTTGCAGTAGGTGATTTCTCTTTATTTTTTCCAGGGCAGATACCACTCACTGTACTTTAATAATTTCGTTTGGGATATGCTGGGATGATTAGAGTGTAGTTGCTCGTACTACATCTCGTTGTAGCTCTTTGCTATTAAGTGGCCGCTAGTTGGTTCCTTTTTGGCACTACTTCCGGCCTTGAGAGTTGGTATCCCAATGAGTAGGTTTTTTCGACATTCCTGCGATCAGGTGCAGGAGTTGATTTTCAATTTTATATAATTTTATTTTTATGTACTTTACCATATCGGTTCAGTTGAGTTCGGGATGTTTTCCGTTTAGAATGCTGGTAAATATATCTTGTGGTAGGTCTTTGCTATTAGGTGGCCATTAGTCGATTCCTTTTAGGCATTGTTGACCTTCTTCAGAGTGACTTTCAATAGGAAATGCAGCTTTTTGTTACATCCACAGGCTGCAATAAATTGAGTAGGGTAGGCCAAATTGAAAATTTAACAACTTTTCAAAAACGCTAAATCTGTTTTACTATTAGTGGACTCACGACCCTTTCTCAGGGTGATACGCTCAAATGAGTGAATATAAAAAGATTCAGTAGTCTTTTCCATCTGGAGTGGTTTCACCTGAAAGATAAACCTAGTTAGAACCTGTTTTTTCAAGTTTTTTTCATTTTCTCAACTGTACAAACACAGACAAACATGAAGCTAAATATGAGTCATTGGTGGATCGCTGTCTAATTGTAGCTTTTGTTTGATGAAATAACTTTTTTTATTGTATACTCGATTTTAATCATTTTTTTATTTGACTATAAAAATACCATTTTTTACAGAAATAGTATATGGTGATATTTCATATTATTTGCTTTGTGTATTATGGTTAGAAAAAATGTCGCGAGACTTTTATTTTTCAGTTTATAGAGAGTAAGATTTCAGAAACGTTGGAATTGGAAATCATATAATCATATCAGTCCTGAGAAATAATAAACTCATCCATAGGGAGGGGGGGGGGGGGGGGGGGGGGGGCGTTGAGGTATGGGTCAAATCACAAATGAATCACCAATGTTCCACCCGAAGTAGCTCATTTTAGTTGCATTTGAGATGTTGTTTTGTCCGAGCACTTGTTTCAATCTGATCCAGAAAGTATTTCGATAAAAAAAAAATTTCATCGGATTATATGGGAACACCACCCTTTGCGTTTTTCAAAGGAACGTCCCGTTTAATCCCCATACAAACCTTTCTTCTACATTGATCGAGTTTCATCGAAAAGTTCTAGATTCCATTTATAAAATTTTGAATTTGTTTATCCTGCAAGTTGTCTTTTAAACCCAAATTCGTTAGTTTTATGGCGTCACTTTTACAGAAGTTTTATGTTCCATTTTATATTCCTCTTAATAAACAATATTACAATCAAACTGATTGTTTGCAAAATGCTTCATGATTTTATAAAGGTTTCAGTGGTCTGAGTGTTTGTTTTCAGAATTTCCGAGTTACGCCTTCTCGTATACGCCCATAATATACTCTTGTCAACGTGGTCATACGCAAGATTGTTTTTCCATACTTCTCTTTTGGGCAATATAAGAAGATATTTAAAGCAAAGAGCTATTTAAGTATTTTTTAAAAATCCTAAAACTGATTATTTAAAATTTCATTTTGTAGAGATATAGAATTGTGTGAAAATTTACGCTTTGATTTTAGCAGTCGAACTCCGGTGCAGACGCCACTAAGTTTGTTCAGCTAAATCCGTCAGTCACGGGATAGTAATGTATATATTTGCAGTATGATTCACGATATAACAGTTCCATCGCGTGATTGGCTGTTCTTTGAATTCACAAACAACGCCTCCTCGTTTACGCCCCAAAATGTAACGCGCATAAAATCTCTCCCTGATCTAATTTGGAAAAATGGAATTTTCAATACGTTTCAATTTGTAATTATTTCCCGTCCTGTAGGTACGGGCTCTGGAATAGTCCTAACGTCCTTCCTGTGTGCCGTAAAAAGCGAGTAAAAGGAAACAAGGAAATGGTAGACGGATCTATCATCGTCCATGCAGGTAGGGCTGGGCAATTCGATTCGGTGATTCGAATTGTGTCGAAGCACCATTTATTCGAATCAGTTGTGAATTGTTCACAGAACAAAAAATTGTTAAGTGAGCTAGGATTTGCATTTTTAACGACGAAATATAACCGATTTTGGTCAAATTTGACCAAAATCGATTGTATTTCATCGTGAAAATATGAAAATTGTTGCTTTTAGTGTGAATTGATAATACAATACAACTATAAATTTCTTTATTTTCACAATGGGGACAAGTTGTAATAGCAAAAATCTCATATTTGATATTTACAAAGAATTAGTGATTTGATCCGATTCGAAAAAATTATTTGAATCCGATTCGAATTCCAAGTGCATCGATTTTCACCAGCCCTACATTCAGAACAGACACCACTCACTGCAAATTACCACGTTGGTTTAATTCTGTATGGGTAGTTTTCCGCTTAGAGTGCAGTTGCTGGTACTTGCTTAATCGCGTAGCAGCTTTTTGACATTTGATTGACCGTTGGTTAATTTTTTTACGCTTTCGGCCTGGCTCGGGGCAAACTTGAAAAAAAAACGGAAGAGAAATCACGACCACGACCGTGTGGTAAACAGTCTGACATGATACATCTGAGCAATTTAATGATGTCTGAATGAGTCAAATAAAATTATATTGGATGCACGACCGTGTAATTTACAAAGTTCACTCTGAGCAAGGCCGAAAGCAGTGTATAGGAGAAACTTCAAAACAACATTACTCAGATAGCAAAGGCTGTTCACTACAAAATGCACCACCTGCTACTACACAAAACAAATACTCAATGACGATTGAGTTGGTATAATACAATGCAGTAAGCGGTATCTGCCCTGGGCAATAGTACAACCATCTATCAAGAATGTTAGTTTGGTTAGAAATTTACGCGTCATGTTATTGCACTCTGGGATGAGCGGTTCGTATATTGATTTAAAAGATGGTCATACCGGAACACAAACCCGATATCTTTAATTTGCGAAGCCATGAATTGCGCCCGACAAAACACTACTGATGTTTGTCTCTAGGTGGGGCGAACGGTCAAAGATTCAAACAAAAGCAAAAATACTTTGTAAAAAATCGGCTCGAGGTCACAGTCTCTCAAGCGCATCATATTGTCCAGGAAACCATGAGTTTGATACTTTGCCGTTTCACAACTGAGTGCGCACTTCGGCAAAATAGCAGGTTCACAAAAAATTCAAAGTCTTATCTCCCTCTTGAAAAACTCTGCAATGAGTTCCTTAGTTTATTAAATTTGATAATGTAATGCTTGGAAGTCAACACAAGATATACCCAATTCTATCCAGAAGGACAAGAAAGAAGTTAAGCTCTGACTAACTGGTGCAGATATGCATTGAATTAATGTACTCTTGACGTAATAATATCTTTTTCCGTAGCCACTTCATTGAGTAGAACACCCTGATCCAGGCCCTGTACCAGAAGCTATTTATAGACGGAAAGGGTTAGAATTGCCGAAAAGATGCGATCTTTTCATGTTTGGCTCAACTTACCCAAGTAATTACACCCTGGGTTGAGGGGTTGGCATGGATTAACGAGCCGGACTCGCCGGGACTCGAACCCGGGATCTTCAACCTGCGAAACCAGCATGTTTAATCACTAGGCAATCGCGCCCAATAATGGCTGTGAATGACGTCATTTTGCTTTCTAAAGAAGCAAACACAATGATTGTATACTCAATCTTCCCTCATGACCGAAACCAGGGATCTGAACTCGTGGATCTCAAGCATGAAGAGTTAGTTATAAAAAGTTAGTAAAATCGCCGCTCTTTGGTAGTAATTTGACTTGGAATTTTGATTTATTTTGGATATTGACGATTCGACGTTATCAGCATTGGGCTTTTGATTGAACGCACAGCTGCATCAATGAGGCGTGGTCCATCACCAGTCCGCACTCGCATAAATATCCCTAACGCAGCGGTTTTGAAATTTGTAATTTATAACCATTGCAAATGAATTCATTTTTTAATTGAATTCAGAGCCTCGGGTGAGAGGTCGCTATTACTTGACAATTTCGATTAAAACGCACACTGTAACAAAAGTACAGTAAATTTACTGGCCATTTACAGTAATTGCATATTTCCAAAGTTTCAAAAACGCCTGATTGGTGAGATTTATGCCAATTATTTTCTGTTGATAGACCGCACCTCCGCGGTGCGTTCAATCAACACTCTATATTTGGCCAAAGAAGTCAAATTCGATTTTATTTCAATAACGCCAAATAAAATTACTGTCAAAGACCAGTGATTTTGTTGCATTTTTTTGTTACAGTGTATATAGATTTTATTATTGAAACTCACTCCAACGAAGGCCGGAAGCAGTACCTAAAAGGAACTATAACCAAGGGCCATTTAATCGCAAAAAGGCATTATGAAATGTAGTACCAGCAACTGCATCCCAAGCTGAAAATAACCCGAACCTTACTGAACCACTATAGTAAAGTGTAGTGCGTGATATCTGCTCTGAGAGCTGACGAAGCAGCAAGGATAAAAGAAAGAAAAGTAAAGCGATGGAATGACTTTTATATTCTAACTAAATTTAGCAAAATTTTCACACGTAAGACGTCATTTTGCAAGTAATCAGCTCTCTATAGATCCAAATGATTGAATTGATACTAACATGATGAATTTCTTCTTGTGACCGAAACTGGTATAGTATGAATCTGAGATCCCATACAATGATGTAGAATTGTACAATGTAACAAGAATTCAGTAAATTTACTTCTACTTGCAGTACACCGCCCATTTCCCAAAATTTGAAGACCGCTTTTTCGTAAGATTCATGACAAGTACCAGCCGTCGATGGACCAATCTTACTTGGCGTGTACCATCAACAGCTCACAATTGCCTGATTAAAGTCGATTTTATAGTGCTGTTTTAATTAATTTCTATTTCATTTTTTTGACATTATTTAAAAATGAAAAGTACTGCCCAAGAAAGGTTATTTTACTGCATTTTTATTACATTGTAGTATTTTTAGAAGTTCACTTATTATTCATCCATTCATAATGTGCATGACTGGTGAATTCCGTTTTAGGATTCCCGGGCAACTAGTCGTGCTACATAAGAAAAAGAAATTGTCAAACAATTGATATTTTGTTAGGATTGCTCACATATAAAATAAGTTTACCAGAGGTGATTTGTGCGTATGGCCGGTTTCTCATGAGGTCAATTGTTCAAGTGAAATATAAATATAGTTGTTTTCACGTGCGGTGTTTTGAAGCAGTTGCTTGTGCTGTATTTTGAGAGGAACGATGCTATTTAAGTCGCCGATAGATGATTCCTTCTACAGATGTAGCTTCCATCCTTGTCAAGTACGAATTGAAAGTATAGGAAGGCGGTTTAGAGGATTTTATAGTGCGGATTTTAGCGTGGAAGGCCCCGTTTTATGAAGTACTATAGGAAGCGATGGGCTTGTAGTTAACATGTTTGCATCGCTAGTTGAGATCGTGGGTTTAAGGCCAGGTAATTCCTGCTCACAAGTCCACTTTGCTCAACTGAAAGAAAGCAAGTAAAAAGTGAACAGTTTGAATATTAGCCAGAGCAGAGGTCACCCACTGTACTCTATAGCGGTTAAGTTCTTTATATAAAGTTTTCGAATAAGGGAGCAGATTCTGGTTCTACAAATTAGGAATCTCTTTGCCATTCTCTCTGTCGGGTTTACATTAGACTAACTACTCATCGTTCGTCCATGCCTTGGCCACATTTTTCTTTTTTGTTATTAAAATTCACTCCGAGCAAGGCTGGAGCAAGTGCCAAAAAGGAACCGACCAATGGCCACTTAATAGCAAACAGTTACTACAAGATATAATACCAGCAACTCCACCGTAAGCGAAACATATTCCAATCGGAACCAACCTGCTACGGTAAAGTGCAGTGAGTTGTAACTGCCCTGGACGATAGTAATACCACCCATCACTTTTCCTTTTCCTTTTAGTCACTTCTAACACGCAGGAAACGCGTTAGGACTATTCCAAAGCATGTACTCAAAGGACTGTCTCTTTGTAATATCGGTAGTGGTTACTTGTTTCCTTCTGGCCTTGATTTAACTGAAATTCAATTGCAATAAATGACAACCAAATATGAGTAAATACACATATCTTTTTAAAGCATACGTCATTTTGCAAGATATGAACTTTCTTCAAAAACAAATACAATAACTTAAAATAATGCAGTAAAATCGCTGTACTTTAATGGTAATTTAAATTTGTGATCTTTGATTAAAACCATATAGAATCGACTATTAACGCCAATTATGTTATGTTGAGAGAACGCGCTTCTGTTGTCCGACCATCAACAGCCTATACCTAGCGTTAATCTCACCAACAAGACAGTTCCGAATATCGTAAATATACAATTACTGCAAATGCACGTAAATTTGCTGAACTTTTGTGACAGCTTGCAATAACTTTCAATAAATCGGACCAATTACTTCCCCCGATACTGACGCACAGGAAAAGAAAGGGGACACAAACAATCGCGGTCACAATTTCTTCATCCAAATTTAGTTCGGTAAACATGAGTCACTGATGGATCGCGCCGCATAGGCGCGGTCCATCTGTGGCTCATGCTTGGCAAAGTAAAACTACGGATTTAGAAATAAACTAAATCATAATTTTTGGGAATAGCTAGAAGTTAGGAATCTTTGTAGTAAATGATCAGTGAGGATTTGAGGTTGAATTGAGCGATATCACTGAAAGGGTTTTTGAGTGGGTTAAAAGAGGGATGTACGGACTGTGGGGGTTGTTCTTAAATAAGGGTATTAATTTAAAAGGAAAGTCATAAATATAATTTTACAAGTAAAGGAAATTCTCGAAACTTCGAAATTTCAAATGTAATTAAAAAAAGGCGATGGAAGGAAGGGTACCAAGAAGGGGAACAAACAATCGCATTCAAGAAATCTCATACAAATATGTTTTGTGAAGTATGAGCCACTCATGGATAGCGCATTATGAGCGCGGTCCATCTGTGGCTTATTTTGAAATAATTGAAAAAGGCAAATTTAAAAATAAACTAGAATATAAGTATTGAAAAGAGATAGGAATCGTCTTGGCAGATGGACGGTGAGAATTTTGGAGTTGGCATGGGGAGTAGCGGAAGGGATTTTGGAATCGGAAAAGATGTTTAACATTAAATGTACCAATTTAGAAGCAAATATTGAAATACTCATTTTATAAATTAAAACATTTGCACCAGTGCTGTGAAGATTTTATTTTGAAAAAAGGTGGGACGCGAAAGGGGCATAAACAATATGATTCAAAAATCTTATTCAAATATGTTTTGTGGTAAGTGTGAGCCACTGATGGATTGCGCATCATACCGGTCCTTCTGTGGTTAATGCTTGACTAAGCAAAACCGCTAATTTAGAGATAAACTAAATTATGAGTATCGGGAAATAGCTAGAAATCGTCGTAGTAAATGGACAGCGAGATTTAGAATGAGCAGTACCGCTGAAAAGTTTTAGAGTTGCGAACATTTCCGGTTTAATTTTAAAAATATTCGATGAAGGATAGGGTGCGAAAAGGGCACAAACAATAAAAATAGAAATCTTTTTCAGATATGTATTGTGAAGTATGCGTTTATAAAGAATCACCCCTCTTAGACACGATCCACCTGTAGCTCATTCCAGACAATGTTAAATCATTAATTATTCGGAAAGAACTAGAAATCGTCGTAGTAAATGGACAGATAGATTTTTCAGCCGTATAACTGGAAGATTTTATAGTTGGAAAAAAGGGCTCACACATGTTTAAAGTTTTCAGGTAAAAAACACCAAACAGAGGGCAATTAAATTTCACTAGGCGAATCAGATATATGTAAAAATTAGATAAACTGCCATCTTTAGCTAAAATCTTCAAAATAAATTATGCAAATCGAGAATATTAGGTAAGCTAGGTTTTTTCCCATTATTTCATACAGTACCCAATCTAAAATTTTATCTCGTCCAGCATGGGCTGCAGATGGACCGATCCATCAGTAACACAAACTTTTAGTGTATGTAGTTTTATCATCATCACTTAGGACAAATGATATAATGCTTCAGTAACTGATTTTATATGATAAGGAGGTTGTCATTAAGGTACATTAATGATGAAAGTACACAAGGCACCTTCTGTAGAGTCTGTATTTGAAAATTTGAAAAATGCTAGGCCAGTGATGCACTGTGATAACACCAAACAGTCATTTATTTAATTTATTTAAACAAAAAATCAAGTTATAATCAGATTAGAAATATTCACAAGCTTTCCCTTAATTTCACAGTCTCCATTTCCTTTTAGTTTTCCAGGTATTATAGGCAATAGTATATACAGTTACGAATATGGCGTCATCGAAATCGCGGACTTTATTCATATTTTTACTGATTTTCGTTGGATATATTTCTAACGTTTCTTCGCAAGGTATAGTAATAGAATTTTTCTTACTTTTTCGTATTATTTTTATTTTATTAACTTTTTAGTGCAGCTGGATACGCACTTTTGAATTGTCCTAGCATAGGAAGAAAAATGCGACTGAAAGGTAGAAAAAATTGTCAAATATTTTTCACACAGCCCAGGCCATCTAAAGCCCACCGGTATAAAGGTATAAAGGTTCAGTTCTATTTAAAAGATTTTTTGACTTGGAGCGTAGTTGTTGCTTTAATATAATTTTTTTCTATGCCTACCACTATGAAACCATTGATCAGTTGGTTTTTCTCATGTATTGTTTTTAACTTTTGCATCTCACAGGTCACCGATCAGTAACAAAGGTGTTCAACGGTCCCCTTCAACCCGGTGACGTCATTACGATAAAAGGGACAGGGTCCACACGGTCAGTGGGCCTCATTCGGCTCCACAGTCGGAAGGGTAGTTGCGACACAAGGCCTAAATCGAGAGGGAGCACTGATCAGGATCTCTTGACCTGCAACCCGTTGGTACTAAAACTCCTGACGCGGAGACACAAGGTGAGTGTATTTTTTCGAAACTACTCTGTTTAATGCCGGAGTCATCTCCCAAAAGTAACCAAACGCCAACCGAACGCCAAATAGCTACTATAAAATAGAGTAACAGCAGATGCACTCCAAGCCCTGTAGGAAAGTTCTAACGTATTTCCTGCGTTTCGAAAGAGGCGACTAAAAGGGAACAAAGAAGCGGTGATGGCTTTACCATTCATTGGCCAGAGCAGATACCAGTCACTGGACTTCACCATGGCAGTTTAGTTCCATTTGAAATTTTTTTCGCGTGAGTGTAGTTGCTGGCACTACATCTTTGATAGCTCTATGCTACTAAGTGGCCGTTAGTTTGTTCTATTTGAGTACCTCTTTCAGCCTTGCTTTGAGCAAGCTTTTATTGAAAAAATAAAAGTAAAAATCATGGCAAACGAAGCTGAACCGCCGTAGCGAAGTTAAAACAATCAACCTCTTCGTCGTTTCCCTTAAGTCTCCTCTTACGGCATGCAAGAAGTACATCAGAACTATTTGAAAGCCGAACGTAAAAATGCATTGATTAGGTTTAAATGCGAAACAATTATATATAATATATATTATATATATATATATATATATATATATATATATATATATATATATATATATATATATATATATATATATATATATATATATATATACTCCCTGAATATAAACTTACCAGTACCCAGGTTAGAACCAGCGCCCAAGCCATGGATGACGAAGGCAGTTGATAAATAGCAGAGGTTGTAGCAGAGGTCGTCTCTCACATTTTGTTCTCATTATTATTTGCGAGCGCGAAGCTGTAGTTTTAATCAATTTTCATAAATATTTCTATTGGAATTCGTTCTAAACAAGGCAGAAATCAGCACATGGTAGGAAACCAACTAAGCTCCATCTTAGTGGATAAACTCTTCTTCAAAGCATAGCACCAGCAACTGCAATTGAACCAGTGTAAACATACTCTTCGAGTGTTCTTTTGAAACTTATGCCCTGGCACGTTTTAAACACTATTTTAGGTTTTGTTCACTTTCCTGATAACACTGGAAAGTGATATCTTTATTTGTATCTCCCTTTGTGTCGACAGAGGCGTGGAAACAAACTGTCTATTTAGGCACTTAGGTTCCTTTTAGGCACTGCTCCGGCCTTGGTCAGAGTGAGTAAAATGTCTATGTCTACTCACGAGACTACCGAACCAATATAATAAAGCGCAGATAGTGGTATCTATCAGGGGAGGCCACTTCTAAAACGATTCTTTTTTGTCCAGACATACTCCGGACGTGAAATATTCTATTCCTCTCAATAACATACCGACTAACCTCCACTTAAGTGGATAAATCCATTTCAAAGTGTAGAACCAAAAAATGAATTTAATAGGTAGGCATCCCCGACCTGCTTGGATCACTATAAAGAAGTGCAGTGGTTGATATCTGCCCTAGGGGGTGGTCAGATCATTTGCAGCTTTTCATAAAATTACCTTTTGGTCCAGCCTGAAATAAACTATCCTTTTTTTCTATCTAACAGATTTTATTCTACAAGAAAGGAATGGATTCTGATAACAAGGATGTTCTAATCAAAGCAAAATTGGCATCAGAACTCGCGAGAAGGATGCCTTATGTATTGAACATAACAGGTACGCATTGCAACAAAAGTACAACAAAATTACTAGTCATTTGCAGTAACTTTAAATTTTTGTTAAAAACCGTGATACTGAAGCCAAGTACAGACCGTTGATGGACCGCTCCTAGGCGGTGCAGGTTCATAATTGGCGAAAAGTCGATATTAAAGTATTATTTTACACGACTACGTTAAATTACTGTTATAAAGCAGTGGGTCCTTGCAACTATAATTTAAGGGGAAAACATCATATTCGGAATTTCACCGATTTAACTGTTTATTTGGGTCATGAGTAGATTTATTTAAGTCTAACAAAAACGGCTCTTTTGATGCTTATAAAGTTTTCTTTTTAAAGTTTCAAAAGCGAACTTTTTCATATTTTAAAAACGAATTTTTTTAATATTTAAAAACTATTTTTTTCAATGTATAAAAGCATTGTTTTAATTTTTTTATATGTACCTGGTCTGTTTAGGGATACCTATACATATATATATTTTTTTTTATTAAAATTCACTCTAAAAAAAAATTGAAACGGCACTTTAATTGGGTGAATTATAAATTACTCAAAAACATGTAAATATATAGAAGAATTCATATCTTTGCGGTAAACTCAAATCACTCCATAAAAAATCGAACCGTAATAGTATAGTGTAATGAGCAGTATCTGCCCTAGGCGGTATTATAAACATGTGGTACTATTTTGCTTCATTTAAGTCATCCACTCACTGATTCAAATTTAACTAAATATTCTATTTCATGTTTAGTCACTTACACCGGATATGACGTACAATTCAACAACGACGTACCAATCGGATTTGTGAACAGAGGTCAGGTTGGTGACTTGGTCTTGATAAGAGCAACGTCGGGGAATTACGACAATATAACTGTGGAACGAGGAGCAAATATACCACGTGAGTTGCGACTAGGACTGGACAATACAATTCGGTTATCCGAATCGATTCGAAGCACAATATATTCGAATCATTCTTGAATCGTTCGTAGGAACAAATACTTACTAAATAGACGAGGATTTTATTTTTAACGACCAAATGCAATCGATTTTTGGTCAAATTTGACCAAAATCGATTGTATTTGGTCGTTAAAATATGAAAATTGTTGCTCTGAGATCTGGAGTGTGAATTGAATATACTCTATAAACTAAAATTTTCTTGATTTTCATAGGATGATATGATATATTTGTTATTGACATGGGGTTCGTGATTTGATCCGATTCGAAAAAAATCATTCGAATCAAATTCGAATTCCAAATGATTCGGTTTTGCCCAGCCATAGTTGTGACATGTAGTAAAGACGAAACATTAGGCACCTTTTCAAACCAAACATTCCTAATTGTGAAACTGTAGAACTGGATTCTTTTGTCCTTGGTATTTCGGAATGATCCCGTTATACCTTAATCAAGATTTTTTACAGCCACTTCTTGGAGTGGATCACCCTGCCCAAGGCCCTGTACCAACAGCCACTTATAGACGGGCAGAGTTAGAATTGCTGGAAAGATATGATCTTTCCCTGTTCGACTTAGCCTACCCCAGTTATTATACCCTGGTTTGAGTGGTGGGCATGGACTAATGAGCCGGACTCGACCCAAGATCCTCAACGTGTGACGCCAACATGTTAAACCCCTAAGCGCCCACGATTTAACATTTAAAAGGGGAATATAAAAGAGGAAATTCTGCTTTCTCATTCTTCGCAAAGCGAAGTTATTGTCAAAGAGCTACTACTAAATGTCGTAACAGTAATTGCATTTAAAGCAAAAAACATCCCCAACAGGTAAGACGTCTGAATAGGTATAGTGTAGAACCATGGTAAGTAGTGTTTGCCTCGACGATGGTAAAACAATCTACCACTTTCGTCCTTTCTTCATAATTGCCTTTCACTTTATGCAGTAAATACTAGGACCATCCAGAGCCCGCAAATGCAAGACTAAACAAATTTTTAAATAATACGCAATCGCAGTTGACGTTTGATTCTATCAACGCCAATCATCCATATGTTCATCCTCTAATCTATTCCAGTGAACAAAACCGACTGTGGACTTCACGGATCGATTTTTAATTCTAT
Source organism: Styela plicata (assembly GCA_963675895.2). Taxonomy (NCBI): domain Eukaryota; kingdom Metazoa; phylum Chordata; class Ascidiacea; order Stolidobranchia; family Styelidae; genus Styela; species Styela plicata. The sequence goes on along the minus strand of OZ023151.1, from coordinate 18,303,299 downwards.
CGAGTTTCACCATCAACATCGTGACAAGAATTATTTGCAGTAAACTTGTTAAAAAAAAACTTTCATTCGATACTAAGCGCGGACTTAATACCAAGTATGGAATACTGGCGGACTGCAAATCCCATCAACTTCCCATACTTAGCTATAAAAATTTCTGTTTTGAAGTTTTAATTTAAAATTACTCGGTAAATTTTCTGCATTTTATTGCAGTCATATTATTTCCATTTCTCAATCTATTTTTCTTTCAGTAAATGAACCGGACTGTGGTCTACGTGGAGCCTCTGCCTTTAGAAGCAAGTGGGCGAGAATAACTAATGGACAAAATGCTGATCCCGGGGCTTACCCATGGCAGGTAATTAAAATAGATTTTATCTAACTACCCAACTTTAAAAAAAATGCACTGTAATGGTAATCAAGTAAAAGAACTGCTTTTCACATTAATATCACTTGACCGCATTTATTCAAGACAAAGAAGTCAACTTTTTTGTTCATAAATGAACTCTGTTGGAGGAACGCAACCCCAAGGTGTCTAATAACACATCATATTTTGTATAAAATATAATACTAAATGGCTTGAAATTTTGTAAATGTACAATTACTGCCAATAAATGTTAAATTTACTGTACATTTATCACAGTGCACCTCAAAACTTTATTAAAAATTTTTTTAGTAATATGAAGTATTGCTCTTCCTTAGAATTCCATATGATTTGATTTCATAAGAGATTTGAATATATATATATCTGGAATGAGAATAACAAATATATATATACCTATATTTCAATATCTTATACTATTAAAGGTCTGTAGGTGCGAGTGCAAGACTAAAATGGTTTTTCCCATTTCGCCCAGAGCAGACACCGCTAAGTTAACGAAAGTTAAGTCTGGAGTCCGGCTCGCTTATCCATGCCCACCACTCAACCCAGAGTGTAATAACTTGGGTAGGCTAAGCCGAACAGGAAAAGATGATATCTTTCCAGTAATTGTAACCCTGTCCGTTTACAAGTGGCCGCTGTTACAGGGCCTTGGACAGGGTTATCCACTCTAAGAAGTGCTCCGTGGATGCACAATCTGACCATGTAGCATAATTGTTGACAATCCTTGTTTAGATCTTAACTATGTGAATAAAATCACCAAACCATTTTTGCATTTAAATTTCACAGGTTGCATTGAGAAGGAAATACGTATATGCGTGGGCCCCTTATGCTCATATGTGCGGTGGAAGTTTAGTAAGCAGCTGTTGGGTTGTCACTGCTGCACATTGTGTTTTATATGTGGCGTAAGTAATTTTTATATTTGATAATTTTAATATACTCACATACAAATGTGTACATACACATTGACTCCATGCACTCATATGTGCGGTGGAAGTTTAGTGAGCAGTTGTTGGGTTGTAACTGCGGCTCATTGTGTTTTATATGTGGCGTAAGTAATTTTTATGTTTTATAATTTTAATATACACACATACAAATGCATATACACACATTGACTCTATACACTCATATGTGCGCTGGAAAATTAGTAAGCAGTGTTGGGTTGTCACTGTGGCACATTGTGTTTTAAATGTGACGTAAGTAACACATGCAATTTATAATTTTAATATACACACATACAAATGTGTACATATACATGGGCTCCATACGCTCATATGTGCGGTGGAAGTTTAGTAAGCAGTTGTTGGGTTGTAACTGCGGCTCATTGTGTTTTATATGTGGCGTAAGTAATTTTTATGTTTTATAATTTTAATATACACACATACAAATGCATATACACACATTGACTCTATACACTCATATGTGCGCTGGAAAATTAGTAAGCAGTGTTGGGTTGTCACTGTGGCACATTGTGTTTTAAATGTGACGTAAGTAACACATGCAATTTATAATTTTAATATACACACATACAAATGTGTAGATATACATGGGCTCCATACACTCATATGTGCGGTGGAAGTCTAGTAAGCAGTTGTTGGGTTGTAACTGCGGCACATTGTGTTTTATATGTGGCGTAAGTAATATTCATATGTTATAATTTTTATATATACACATATAAATGCGTATATATGAAGAGGCTCCATACGCTCATATGTGCGGTGGGTTGTTGGGTTGTCACTGTTGTACATTGTGTTTTATATGTGGCGTAAGTAATACTTGCAATTTATAATTTTAATATACACACATACAAATGTGTACATACACATGGGCTCCATACGTTGATATGTGCGGTGGATTTTTAGTAAGCCGCTACTAGATTGTCACTGCGGCACATTGCGTTTTATTTGTGGCGTAAGTACTACATGTTATTAATAATTTTATAATGCACATATATGCATGGACTCCATACGCTCATATGTGCGGTGGAAGTTTAGTACGCAGTTGTTGGGATGTCATTACGGCACATTGCGTTTTATCTTTAACTATTTTATTCATTACTATTACTACTTGCCTCATTTGTGAAAATGAAGAAAGTTACAGTTATACTTTATAGTGTATTTTCAATTCAGACTAAAAACAACAATTTTCATATTTTAACGACAAAATATATTCGATTTTGGTCAAATTTGAAAATTCTAGTTCGTTCAGCAAGTTTTTGTTACTGTGAACAATTCATGATCGATTCGAATAAAATGTGCTTAGAATCGATTCGAATCACCGAATCGAATTTCCCAGCCCTATGCTTGTGGCAATTTGATGCTCGCCGATCCACTCTAAAATTGACTTAGTGCGCTTTTCTAACAAAAGAGTTGATTTTACTGTTTTGTAACAAGACTATGGGGGAGGATAATTACCAACCGCTTGTATTGACTTTGTATCGAATGTGTATCAAGTACTAGAAAACTGCGGATGCATCCTGGGGTGAAAAGTCCTAGCATCGAACCATCTACATTCCAAAATATATGGCGTATTAACAAACCGAGCGAATTTGTTGTTCCCAAAATGTTAACCCCATCTTGGTTGAAGTTCCAATAAGGCTTATGTTTCATGATCATTGCTGATGTACATTTGAGTTTTATCAATTTGACCAAAATGGATGATAAAATATGAAAATTGTTGCTCTTAGACATCAATGAAGACAAGTTGCAATTGTGAAAATTTGATATTAGTTATTTACATCAAATTCGTGATTCGATCCGATACGAAGAAGTTATTCGAATCAAATTCGAATTCCAAATAATTCGGTTTTGCCCAGCACCAATGACAATGATTCACTGTAAAATATACTACCAGCACTTATAGCATAAAACTATATATAAGGAACTGAACCGTTGAGGAAAATTTTATTCATCTTGGACTGATGAGACTATCTGCCACGCATTTGTTATCTTCAAGTCGGCTCCTACGATACAGAAAGTGTATTAGGATTATTCTAAAGCCCGTATTTACGGGGCTGAAAGGGGCTATTACAATTGTAGCATATATTATATTAAATGCACTTGAATTTGGCGAAATTCAATGCTTTTTCGAATGGTATCATGGCAAATTTATGATATTCTAAATTATATTACATTGTCACGATTATAATGCGTGGCCAATTAAAAACAAGTACGAACGAAAATTATTTTATTAAGCCTTCAGGGCAAGTTTTGGCCAATTCAAAATAACCGTATAACTTGTTTTGTGAGGGCATAGAGGACAGAGCTACGAACGGGCGTGCAGTAAGAATTACCGGCCCTTGGCCATCTGGCCAGGCGATTTTACTTTCATATTGGATTCGTATCAACTGTAATATTATCTCAACAAACACGTTAAAATACTTTTTACCCTACACAATTACTGTTTTGCATTTTCTACGTCTTGTAAGAGGCGACTAAAAGGAAGCATAGAAGTGGTAGATGGATTTACAATCAACCAGGGCAGATGCTACTGAATACACGCTTCAACTCATTAAGCCATGTTTTCTGGTTGAAGTTTTTGGTTTTACATTTCATGTAGATCTTTGCATATTCGTAGCCTGAGCTAAATTCATTTCTGGAGCTAATTCTCACCCTGCTTAGAGTGAATATTAAGAAAAAATGAAAAATATAGAATGCATGGTTTTTAATAAATGGAAGTTCTTGATTGGTGATTGGTACGTTGATAAACATATTTTATACAATTTTTAACGCACCTTATTTTATTTAGGCGACATAAAAGAAACTTTCAGATCAGAGTTGGAGATTTGCATAATGGGGATGATTCAATGTATAAAACAGAAGAAGATCAGCAAGTGAGTTTGTTCAGTATTTTCTGAGGAATTTATTTTTTTATTGATATGTAGCTAGGGCTGGGCAAAACCAAATCATTTACCATTCGAATCTGATTTGAATAATTTTTCGAATTGGATCGAGTCATAAATTCTATGTAAATAAAAAATATCCCATTTTTAGTAATATAATTTGAAAATAAAAAAATATGGTTTATAATGTATTTTCAATTCACACTTCGTGTCTAAGAGCAACTATTTTTTATTTTAATAACAAAATAAAATCGATTTTGGTCAAACTTGACCAAAATCGAGTGAATTTTGTCGTTAAAATGAATATACTAGTTTTTTTAGCAAGTTTTTGTTCCTATGAATGATTCACAAAAGATTCGAATAAATTTTGCTTCAAATCACCGAATCGAATTGCCCAGGCCTATATGTAGCTATAAGCTAATCAGATGAATATTTACCAAAACTGATTTTTTATGCATGGGTCGCCGATGGATTGTGGCGTTGGTGCGGGCCATCTGTGGCTCATGCTTGACCAAATATTTTTTTCTTTAGTTTTAGCGATGCATTGCGTTTCAAGTAACAAACATATCGGTAATATGCAACGATCGTTCTGTGGCCTATCTGACACGAAAATTATTTTTTACAGACGTTCGACATAGAGCATGTTATCGTTCACCCACAATTCAACGACAGGCCTGTACCTAAGAATGACATTGCTTTGATTAAACTTGTTGAGAAGAACGGGAGATGTGCCAGGTATAGGTAAGTGAAGATAAATGAGTGAAACTGACGAGTCGCAGGGTAACTACAAAATAGTGATTTTTGGCGTTTCATAATGTATTTTCACCATTTTGTCATGAAAAAATAAAATATTGCGATGCAGCTTCTGGCCAAAACTTCTTTGTAATACGAAGGAAATGTTCTGATCAAGGCCACTTGCTAACGGCCACTCTTTGGCACGTAAAAACAATGTTGCTGAAAATTCGTTCGCCTTTTGGCTTGGGACAAAAACCAGGTTAATGTCTTAGGTTGAAGAGCAAATCTAGGTCGAAAGTAAAGTAGATATACATTTTTTACAGCCACTTCTTAGAGCGGAACACCCCGTCCAAGGTCCTGTAACAGCGGCCACATATAGACGGACAGGGTTATTATTGCTGGAAAGATATGATCTTTTCCTGTTCGGCTTCGGCCACCAAAGTTATTACACCCTGGGCTGAGTGGTGGGCATGAATAAGCGAGCCGGACTCGCCGGGACTCGAACCCGTGATCTTCAACCTGCGATGCCAACATGTTCAACCACTAGGTCGTCGCACCCACTAAGATATGGACTAACGACACGACATTAATGGAACTCGAAACCGAGATCACCGACGCGCCAGCATTCTAATCACTAGGACATAGAGGCAACACTATCTGACAAAAGCGGAAATCTCATTGATTTTCAGCAAACAACCTCGCCTATAACTGTCGATTAGGGCTGAGCATTTCAATTCTGTGATTTGAATCGATTCGGAGCACAATTTATTCGAATCAGTCGTGAATCGTTCATAGGAAAAATACTTGTTAAATGAACTAGGATTTTAATTTTTAGCGACAAAATGTAATCGATTTTGGTCAAATTTTCAGCAAAGTCGATTATTTTCGTCGTTAAAATATGAAAATGGTTGCTCTTTGTGTGAATCGAAAATACACTACGAGCTATAAATTTCTTCATTTTCAGTCAAATTATAATAGTAAAAATTGGATATTTTTGTTATTTACTAAGAATTAGTGATTCGATCCGACTCGAGAAAATTATTCAAATCAGATTCGAATTCTAATTCGGTTTTGCCCAGCCCTACTGTCGATCCGACCATTCTTGTATTTTGTGAAGGTAACGCTAGTTCCTATCAAGAAAAAAATTCCAAAACATCTTTTGTCGAGTACGGGCCACTGATGGAACGCGTCGATGAGGCGTGGTCCATCAATATAGTATATTAGTCTGCGGGTGAACGAACTAAATTTTAATTAGCTTTTTCAAGACCACATCATAGGTTATTCTTATCCACCCATCAAGTTCCTATTTTGCTGCGTTTAATATTTTATGTCGTGTTTATATATATCTTGAAAATATTCTGATTTTATTCTGATATTTTCATTCATTTTGATATTCTAATTCTACATAGAAAACAAAAATTAAAAATGGCTTGGCAAATTTTCCAACAGTGTGTAGTTATTTTTTTGTCAAAAACATGCTTCGGCTGGATGGACCTTTATCAGTGTGTTTATCTCATATTAATGACTGTGAAAAAAACTATATTTATTTTTCAGCGAATACGTCAACTCGGTCTGCCTTCCTGAGCCAAGGAAAGATACATTTAAAACTAATACAGAATGTCATATAACTGGCTGGGGAGCGAAGAACTGGACAGACCGTAAGTATTGGTATTTGTGGTAATGCGCCTCGGCCAGTTTAAAGTTTCAAAAACTTGTAAATATAGTAAAACTTGAAAAAATTATTGAATCGATATCAAGTTAATACTAACAGAGCCAAATTGACATAGCCTGGGGCTGGGCTAAAACGAATTATTTGGGATTCGAGTTTGCTTCGGATGATTTTTTCGAATCAGTTCAAATCACGAATTCGATATAAATAATAAATATCCCATTTTACTATTACAACTTGTCTTCATTATGAAAATCAAGAAATTGATAGTTTATTTTCAATTCACACACCATGTCTAAGAGCAAAAATGACCATATTTTAAAGAAAAAATATAATCGATTTCGGTCAAATTTGACCAATATCGATTGCATTTTGTCATAAAAAAAAAAAAAAATTATTATATTTGGTAAGTATTTATTCCTATGTACAATCCACGATTAATTCGATAATTTTGTGCTTCGAATCGAATTGCCCTGCCATACATGTGCCTATTCAATTATTTCAATGATTTTTCTAGAATACCAACGAATTTTTAGATCGAACTTATATAAAACTTCATTTCTTTGTTCCGCAGGACCCCGTGATTACCCGCATCTTCTACAATATGGAAAGATTCGGCTCCAGGATTATAATAAATGCAGGAAACTGTACGGGAGAGATGAGAGGACAAATATCACACAGATAGCAGAGGGAATGCTCTGTGCTGGGGTATATATATATATTTTATTTATATTGTATATATATATATATATATATATTTATACCGATTTGCATTAAGTGGAACGCCCTGAACAAGGCCTTGTACCAGCCGCCACTTATAAACTAACAGGCTCAGTGTTGCTTGAAAGATATGATCTTTCTGGTTTGGCCTAGCCTTTTCAATTATTTTGCCCTGAGTTGAATGCTGGGCATGGGTTAATAAAAATACAACGTCGCTGCGATCCATTTGTAGACCATGCTGAACAAAACATAATCACTGACAATTATGTCTCATTGAATAACGCCCGGGACTTGCATACTCTATCTTGATCTGCGGGTCCGACTCGATGACTCAGTCGGTTAAGCGCGATCGTATTGTCCGAGAGGCCGATGCTAATTTTTGATCCCCAAAAAGTGTGTGAATTACAACGAAAAGGCAAGAAAATTTACGCAATTTTCTATTTAGTAAACTTGAATAAGATTTTTCCTGCCCCCCCCTCTCGATTGGCCAACCAATATAAAGCTTCTTTTATTTTAGAGTCCTGGAATCGACACATGTCAGGGAGACAGCGGTGGACCACTTGTATGTGAACGAGGAGGAGAGACATTTGGAGAAGACAATCCGTTTGTACTATGGGGAATAACAAGTTGGGGGCACGGATGCGCGGACTCAAACAAGCCAGGGGTTTACGCGGATGTTGCAAAATATATAAACTGGATTGTAAAAGTTCGATCCAAATTCTTTAAAATAAGAAGTGAAATGAAAGATAAAATTGTACACTTTTGAACTTTATCATTAAAATATATTCGTAAAAGGAGGATTACGTCACGGTGACGTCATGTCGATGATGTCACTGACGTTGATGATATTTTTCTCAGATTGGAACATTTGCTAGAACAATTTCAATAAAATTTTCGTTTCCCACGTTTTATAACTACTAATGAATTGTTTCAGAAAGTAATTTGCCCCGACAAATATGAGTCACAGATAGGGCTGGACAATATGATTCGGTAATTCGAATCGATCCGAAGCACAGATTATTCCAATCGGTCATAGGAACAAAATGCATGCTAAATGAAGTGCGCTTTTCCATTTCTAACGACAAAATGCAATCGATTTTGGGCAAATTTGACCAAAATTGACTGTATTTTGTCGTTAAAATGAAAATACATCGCTTTTAAGTCACTTTAGACTAATATGTGTAACTTGTAACTGCATATTTCCGGATCAATCCAATGGAAACTATATTAATATTGATAAAAATGGAATATTTGTTATTTTTATGAAATCAACGATTCGATCCGATTCGAAAAAATTATTTGAATCAGATTCGAATTTCAAATGATTCGGTTTTGCCCAGCCCTAATGGTATAGTCTGTACAATAACGATATTTTGTATATGTATATGTATATGATTTCACGAATTCGGAACGGTCTTAATAGTGAGATATTATATGCGTATATATCAGTTGTTGATGGATCAAACAGCCCTTAAGTTGAATAGAAGAAGATTTCGTAGTTTCCATTATCGCTAAATAAAATTACTTTCAAAGATCAGTGATTTAACTGTAATTTTTTTACTGCGGGCTTGAACTCGATATAACAACTTTGAACCATGTCCGCGACGTTAAGAATAAGTTCATTTATATTATGGAAATGCTCTGGATATTAATATATCAAGATATCCGATCTTCGACATGTTCGGTTGACGATAGAAAAACGTGGTAGAGAGTCTTATCCTTGCCCAGTGCATATACCATATTCTGCGCTCAATTGTAGTGGCTTCGTTTTGTATGGAATGTTTTTTACTTAAAGCGCAGTGACGTATGTTGATTTTAGATTAATTCTTTTTCATGTACAGTTGGTCACAAGCAGGGCTGGGCAAAACCGAATCATTTGGAATTCGATTCTGTTCCGAATATTTATATCGAATCGGTTCGAATCACTTATATCATAAAAATAACAAATATTTCAATTTTATTATTACTACTTTTGTCTACATTATGATAAATTAGAAATATATAGTTACGATTTCGAAATATTGGCAAGTAAATGGACTCAATGATGTATTTTCAATTACACTCCATGTCAAAAAAAAAAATTTCATTTTTTAACGTCAAAATACTATCGATTTTGGTCAGATTTGACAAAAATCGATTGCATTTTGTCGTTAAAAAGGAAAAATTCCGCGTTTTTAGCAAGTTTTTGTTCCTATACCGGATTCACGATTGATTCGAACAATCTGTGCTTCGAATCGATTCGCATCACCGAATCGAATTGCCCAGTCCTAGTCACAAGTTGGTTTCTATTTTTCGGTCAGGTTGGTACTGCTTCCGGCCTGGCTTATAGAGTGAATTTATTGAAAAAGAACAGTAAACCCGTCAAGTAACCCAGGGTGTAATAATTACACTGGGAATCTGGGCTTGTTAAGACTTTCATATTTTTGAACGTCGCTACTTCTAAGAATTCCAATGCCCAATTTGGTTCTTAATGAAAGCTATCCGTTTGTATTAACCAACAATAAATTTATTTCGTGAAGCATGAGCCGCTGATGGACCCTGCCTAGGCGGAGCGATCCATCAGAGACTCATAATACTGGACAAAGCATGTCCCGGCCAAGTTTTGCTCATAATTGGGAGCAGAAAAAAGTTTTAATTTTCAGTAAATTTGTTTTTTCTTCTTGGTTGATCAACACGTCACAAAGGCACAAAGCGCCTGTACGTACGGGCATTGAAATAGCCCTAACGGGACGATTAACGTAAGAGGTGGACTATAAGGAAGCTAAAAAGTGGTGGATGGATATACCATCGCCTAGGGCAGATACCACTCACTGCACTTTTCCATGGCGGTTCAGCTCCATTTGAAGTGTTTTCCGTTTAGAGTGCAGTTGCTGGTACCACACCCTTCAGTATCTTCTTGCTATTAAGTGGCTTTTAATTGGCTCCTTTCAAGCTACTACAGACTTTGCCCAGAGTGAATTTCAATAAAAAATATATATATTTTAAAAACTCAAACAGTAACTTTATTTTGCGGAGTATGAACTGCAAATGCATCGTGCCTAAGCATCACGATCAGCAACTCATACTTAACAAAACATGTCTGGTCAAATTATTTCTGACCGCGAATGCTTTATTTATACTTTTCTATTCATTGTAATAAATTGACTTGATTGTAAAATTTGTAGCATGTTGGCATCGCAAGTTGAAGATTTCGGGTTTGAGTCCCTGCGAGTCCGGCTCGCTAATTCATGCCCACATGAACTGGATCGGAAAAAATATATATTCCCGAAAACACTAACCTTGCCCATGTACTATTGATGGCTGGGACAGGACCTTGGTCAGGGTCACCACTGCAAAAAGAATGGCTATAAAAGTGGAAGTCAAATGAATTAATTTAATTACAGAGATTCGGCTCGACTTATTTCTCAATTTTAGTTTCGAGACGAAATATGCAAACGCTTGACAACAAATAGTATGTCCTTGTTCCGAATATTTGTAGATAAACAGGATCAAACTGCGGCAGGTGAATTCCGAAGTTTAGAGGTTCGTTCAGAAAGCCTACTAGTATGTTTTTTTTGCGTGCAATTTCATCAAATAAAATGATCATTATCTGTTTAAAAATCCAAATTTGTTAAGTATGAGCCACAGATGGACCGCGCCGGACAGGCACGTTCGTTCCATCATAAGCGCATACTTGACAAAAATATAATGATTGAAGTTCACGTGTTAAGATTTATGAATTGTAGAGCGAATAAATCGCAATAACGCTTGACTGATTGCACAATCCGCAGTATAAACGTGAGTCAAGGCTGTATGCGTCAATCATTAGGTATGGCGTTAGGCAGCTATCGTCGCTTTCATCACTCCACCGCGCCAAACGGGAAACATCCTAAACGGAACTGAACCGTCATGGCAAAGTGAAGTGAATAGTATCTGTCCTGGGCAATGTTTAAACAATCTACGACTTCTTTGCTTTCATTTAGTGGCCTATTACTACTACACGCAGGAAATATGTTAGGAGTTTTATAAAGCTATAGAGCGCAAATTTAGAGCGAAGAATGATGAAGTTTTTAATATAAATTGGAATTCAATCATAAATGATTAAAATCGTCGAACTCAAATCGATTCGAAGCACAGACTATTAAAATCGCTATTGGATCTATCGTATCCGATCAGAAATTATATGTTTTTAGGCATGAGTCATGAGCATGAGCGACTTGACGGCGCGATCCATCAGTGGCCCATGCTTGATAACAAAATAAAATCTTTTCAATAATTATTTTTCTGGCTGGATGGCAACTTTATTGGTAGTTTTATTCCTGTATTATATTTATATTTTTGTAGAATTACGTGAAGTTCGTGGAGAACTGCAAGAATTGAGAGAATTGGTGCTAAATTTGTCAACACAGATTGTACAACGTCTGTATAAAGGCGCAAATTTATTTACCTGATGCAACCTAGATGTTTGAAAACGTTTGCAAAAAAAGTGCAACTACATGCAAAACTTCCTTACAGTGACAAACCTTCTTGAATTTCGAAGTTTTACTGCGCAAACCAGGTGGAATTAAAATACCACTCAAATGTTTTGCGAGAGATTATTTTCTGTCGTTAATTGTCAAACATGTGAGGTATTGGTTACTGATGGATCGTGTCGCCAAGGCGTGGTTTATTTGTGAACCATGCTTGACAAAAATACCTAATGATATGAGTTACCGTTTTATATATATCTATATTATATAATATAATATATATAATATATTATATCTATATTATATATATATATATATACTATATAAATAGGCCTGACCAATAACTCACCTCTTTATAATAAGGTGGGACTTCAGTTTTATCCATGAGAGGAAAGTCGAAAATACGGTTTAAATATATGGCGTACGACTTTTCTAGTGCAGGCCAGGGTGAAGGTTTTAGAATTATCATGTTTATTATTTTTCCGGCGCATGGAACTGGTTGGTGGAGAAAGCCGTAAGTAGTGCTTACGTGAACCACCGTGCACCGACGAGGCGTCCAGCAGACCTCTTGTATATAATTAACATCTCTCGTGCGATTCGAATGTGCGTCAGGACAAGCAATTTGATTTCGATTGAATGGATGAATTGCGTTACAAAATGGCACGGATTAGCCATATCACAGCTCAATTCCCAGATTCCACCAAAATCACCAAAAAGCTATGAAAACAAATTTCAAGGACGACTACCTGCGACTAAACGAAAACAAATTAGTGGAAGATGATTTTACCATCCCCCAAAGCAGATATCACACACTGCACTTTATCATAGCGGTTTATTTCCGTTTGAAATGTTTTCTGCTTCGAGTGCATTTGTTGTTTCTTTGTCTTGTCGTAGCTCTTTGTGATTAAATGGCTCTTTGTTGATTTCTTTTTGGCAGTACTCACAGCCGTGTTTATACTGAATTTCAATGACAAAATGTAACGCTAGGAACTTCTTAAGCTGAAAAGTGTGTGGGAACTGAACCGCTAAAACAGGTTCAGAGAGTGATATCTGCCCTCAGTTGTTTTATAATTGTCTATTGCTTCTTGCCATCCCCCAAGTCATCTTTCAAAACTTGGCAACTGATCATTCTCGACGCACTAAACAACGGCGGTGGGAGATTCCCCGATATTCGGGATTCAACAAGTCCACGATAAGTAAAGTGATCATTTTAAACTAAAGAAAATATTTGAAAACAAGAAATTTCTGATTCACCTTGCAAAATAAGGACGAATAAATGACAATGGGCGCGACGGCCTAGTGGTTAAACCCGTTGGCGTCGCAGGTTGAAGATCTCGGTTTCGAGTCCCGGCGAGTCCGGCTCGATAATCCATGTCCACCACTCGACCCAGGGTGTAATAGCGGTTATCTTTCCAGTAATTCTAACCCTGTCCGTGTATAAGTGGCCGCTCATACAAGGCCTTGGGCAGGGTGATCCACTCCAAGAAATTCTTAGGGAAAAAATAAACTCAAAATCTTCCAATGACATAATATGGTTCTGAAATGTGAAAAAATAAAAATCGCGTCAAACTGTCGAGAAAAAATTACCGTTCTTCTGCAGTTTTATCATAATTTGGTTAGGTTTGAGTTAGAGGATCTTACCTCCGTTTTTTGAATTGGGGGTGCGAACCCCAGCCCCCGCTACCATTGAATCTCCCAAACCGAACTTTTTTTGACGGTTGTCAACTGTTTGTGTATCATGCGTAACAATATATTTTTGACAAATAAATTCTGACTGGAATTGAAATAACATGACTCTAATATTTGTTTTAGTTCTCTTGCCTCCCCAACCCCCGAATCTGCCACCAGCCATACAAGGTGAACAAGGTGCTCGCCAAACATCAGCTACTGCGTCGATGAGTCATCGAAATATGCCGGAACCATCGGAGATAGTAGCCTCAGAAGGCGGAGCAGGACCTCAACAAACTGCAAGCACAATAGTTATGGGCAGGCAAAGAGTCGTCGCACAAGAACACGGGACAGAAATATCAAGTGTTATCCCTCGAGCTGTAGAAAGAGTGAAAGATTGTTCTGAATGTGAACCGCCCGCTATTCAAGGAGCTGGCAGCGATACACTAGATGTTAGTTCTATGAGATCGGCCAATACTAGATCTGCCCGAGACAGATGTGTGGCATTTTGAGAATTTTGAAAGACAAAATTTAATTAACTTGTATAAGTTTTTTTTTTTTATCTTATACTGCAATAAATATGCAGTAAAATCTCTGTAATGTAATTTTGATTTTTAATATTAATATGTTAGAAACGCCTTTTTGATCAATATTGGACAGTTGAGGTAACGCGCACCGCTAAAATGTGACCCATCAAGAATTCATACTCCTAAATAATATCAATACCATGGTTTCAAAATATGTGAATAAACTCTCACTAAAATGATATTGTGCATTTTCTGTGCTTTTGTCACGGTATATTTTTGAGTGAAAACAACCAAACCTTCTAGAATCAAGGTTTAAAATTATCCTGCCGTACAATACGCGTAATACCGCCCAGGCCTTATTAATACCATCCGCCACTTATAAACGCATTTACTTGTACTATATTGTGTGGTATCGCCCTGTCGAGTCAGAAATTTAATTCTGTCAAGTATGAGCCACAGGTGGACCGCGCCTCGACGGCGCGATCCATCAGTGACACAAGTTTAACAAATGACGTTTTTACAAAAGTTTTTAATCGAATGCCGTAGGCTGTTAGTCGGTTCATTTGAGCTCTGTGTTTGGCTTTGTTCGTAGAGTATTTCAATAAATAGCTAAGAAACCAGATATATAGGCCGTAACATTAAAGTATCATGGTTACCATCTGCTCCAGTGTATACAGAGTAACGAGATACGGTGCATGGTCCCTCCCCACTGAGAACAAAATCCTAGAGTGGCCCTCAAACGCTTCAAAACGTAGGACGCCATTTTCGTCAGTAGTTTTAACACTTATTTAACCAAGTTTAGACTATGAAATCCTATTTTGTAAAAGGACGTTAGCTTCTCTGGTGCTATTCCCGGACTGTTTTTATTATGATATCAAAATTGTATTTTTGAACAAAGATTTCAGGATGCACCCCCCACTATTCGAGTTTCTCTTACGGAATTCTTTCCGAAGTTCTAAATATGCCACTGTGCACTAGGTAAGTATTTATTGGAAAAGAGCAGAACGATTTAGCCACGGTACAGCTTCCTGGCAATTTTGAACAAAGCTTGAAGAAGTTGATCAATCGAAGAGAAACGCGTCATATAGTGACAAAAAACCAAGATTTTGCAGTAATTTCACTTATACCGTTATTAAACTATAAAAACTATAAATTTATAGCAGAACAATCATATAGGTAGGGCTGAGCAAAATCGAATCATTCGTAATTTGAATCTGATTCCGATAATTTTTTTCAAATCGGACGAATCACTAAATCCCCATAAATGACAATTGGCCCGTTTTGCCATTAATATCATCTCAATTATCAAAATTTAGAAATCTATGGTTCGTATTTTCCCGTTATATTTGAAATATCAATTTCATTGAAATAATCTTTTGTTAAGCATACTACACTGATGGATCGCGCCGTCTAGGCGCGGGCCATCTGTGGCGTATGCATAAGAAAATAAGGCTTCTGATTGCTATGACAGATCTATGGCTGATTCGAATATTTGCGCTTCGAATCGATTGGAATTAATGAATTGAATTTTCAACCTCTACAGTTCAATACAATCCATATCTAGCGTCTATAATCCATTCAATGTACTTAGAAATGTCCGTATAAACTCCAGGTTTTGTTCGGTCCCCGCACCCCAGTCCCCAGCTTGTTACTCCAGTTAGTACAAACGACCGATCCTCCCCAGTTTTCTGGCACACAAGAGGTCCACCGCTATCTCCTTGACAAGTGTCAACACCTTTGTTCTGAAAACATAATTTTATCAGGTAAATACTAAAAAAAAATTTCGACTCGTCAATATTTTTGTTTCTCATTCCATTTTTCGGGTTGGAAATGGATCGACTACTCATTCTACTTCTAAACCTTTGTGTAAGCGGATTCGTATGATATAAGCAAGAATGCTATAAAGAAATATCTACTCGATAGACGGTACATATGTCTTTTTATACAAATACACATATTTTTTCTGTGATTTTTGTATGGCCGAGGTTAGTCTCCTCAGACAAGCATCTTTGAAAAATCGTTCTCCGAAAATGCTTATCAGGATCGGATAGGATCGCATTTCCTGCATGTCGTATGAGACCACAAAAGGAAACTAAGATGAGATGAGGAGTTTTATCATCGCCCTGTACAGATACCACTCATTGCCTTTACCATTGTGGTGGAATATTTTCTTGTTAGGATGCAGTTTCTTGAACTAAAGCTTGTATTAGCTCTTTGGCATTAAGGGGTTGCTTTCGACCTTGCTTAGAGCGAATTTCTATAAAAAAAAGAAAGACAGAATGTGCCAGGTCATTGTGAAGAATTGATAAATTTGAATAGAATTTATTTATCCATGCACGATTATCGCGAATTTGTCTACTTTTTTTTTTTTATAGCCACTTCTTAGAGTGGATCACCCTGTCCAAGGCCCTGTAATAGCGGCCACTTGTAGACGGACAGGGTTACAATTACTGGAAAGATATCATCTTTTCCTGTTCGGCTTAGCCTACCCAAGTTATTACACCCTGGGTTGAGTGGTGGGCATGGATAAGCGAGCCGGACTCGCCGGGGCTCGAACCCGAGATCTTCAACCTGCGATGCCAACATGTTTAACCACTAGGCCATCGCGCCTCACAAATCCTAATCAATACTAATCAATGAACATCACTCCAAACATGCTTTGTTAAGGATGGGCCATTGATGGAGCGCGCCGTTGAGCCGCGTTCCATCTGTGGCCCGTGCTTGGCAAAATGAAATATGCACTTGGGCTCTTTCACAATGTTCCAAATTAAGTCAGATTCAAAGAAATTATGAAGAAAAACTCCGTGATTTAGATCTTTGGTTCGAAAAAGCGTATCTGTATACTCACCCCAGCGCATATCATTCCTTCTGAAATATACTTTGTATCGGTTCCAGGCGCGTTCCCGTGCAATCTACTACATTGGTCGTATTCACGAAGTCTTACATGGCCGTATTGTAGGATTGCTGGATGATCTTCGCATCCTGGAATGGAGGGAATCGGTAAATGCTCATGTTAGGTCTGTGACTATACTGAATCTCCTCAAATTTTTTGTTGTAAAATTTCGCCCAGGGGGAATAACAACCTTTTGAGGTGAAATTCAGGTAAAATAAATTCCTTTTAAAATTAAAATTCACTCTGAGGTGCAGTGGTCGGGTGCAGTGCCTGAAAGGAACCAACTAACGATACGAAACAGGTAAAGTACAGATATCAGCAATGAGTATCGACCATTTTTAATGCATTTTTAAAATTTTTTTGACGTTTTCTTTTCGTGGCTTAACAGGCTACATTCCTTCATCGACTCATGAAAATTTCAAATCTGTTTTGGTTCTTTTTTTCTACTTTAATTTTAATAAAACGTCGCAAAACGTTAGCGCAAACGGCACTTTCAATATCAAAAACGACAAGAAGGAAATTTGGGAACTTGCTATCTCTACCCTAATAATTATGTGCACCTCATGTTAGAATGACAATGTCCGAGCTTTACGCAATATAAATTCAACTCTCTCAGATCAAACCACTCAAAAATACAGCAAAATGATAACTCACTATCTCTATCTGTATAATTCTGTTCATGTAAAAATGACGATGTCCGAGCTTTACGCGCAATAGATTGAAAGGGATTTTTTTTCTATGGCCACTTCTTATAGTGGATAAACAGTGGTCACTTATAGACAGACAGGGTTACATTCGCTAGAAGATATGATCTTTTCCAAGCCGGGCTCATCGGGACTCGAACCTGTGATGTTTAACCACTAGGCCATCACGCCTAGCAAGTTTCGCAGTTTTACCACGCAAGTGGCATTTGCAACTTGCATTTGAAATACAGCAAAAATGATTACTTACTATCTCTATCTGTATAATTCTGCGCGCCCCATCCAGTGATATGACATTTTGTGTTAGTCGGAATCGCTGGATCATTCGGGTCTGGTAGACAAGCAGGAATCACATATTTACTGGAAATATAAATGAAAATCAAATGTCAAGTCCAGAGTAGTTTAAACTTAAATGTATTTTAAATAAATCAGGAACTGGGGCATTCTCATTAAAATTTACTCAGATACTTGAGATCCCAATGATCCCATTATTAGCATATCACATATGCACTATACATATTGTGCGTAACTCTGTTTGGGATGTTTTCTATTTTGAGTCCAATCACTGCTAATAAACTTTATATTGCTATAAAGATGCAAAAATAGCTATTTTCTGGGTATCTAATAATCCAGTGATACTTCAGTTTCTAATTTTCTGCCTTGTGTTTTCCTGATGGATCCACCAGATAATTTAACCAAATTTTAAACTGGGTATAAAGAAAAAATTCCCAAATTAATTTCCCAACAAATACAATTACGGTATATTAGGTATTAAGTATATTAAAAGTACCATAAACGCGGGAAAAATTGATAATTCCACTTTACATTATTTTTTAAACATATAAGTAAGATCTAGCATATTTTGTTTTGTCTTATCGAAACTCACTTAAGGCCAGGAGCAGTGTCTAAAAATACCAACTAACGGCCACTTAATAACAAAGTTCTACTACAAAATGTAATATCAGAAAATGCACTCTAAGCGGAAAACATCACATATGAACTGAACCGCTATGATAAAGTGTAGAGAGTGGTATCTGCCCTGGGCGATGGTAAAACCTTCTCTCCCTTCTTGGTTCCTTTTAGTCGCCTCTTACGACCCACGGGGAATACGTTTGGACTATTATAAAGCCCGTGCCTACAGTTGTGAGCGTGAAACTAGATTGCCTAGTATTACCTTCCAAGTTTTGTAAAAATACAGTTATACTTTGCCCAGTTATTTAAATGAAAACTACATCGATTTTCACCGGTAATGTGTTGGTTATTTTTAGGCTCAACGTTTTTCCTTGCTTAGAGGGGATTTTCGAACATTAAAGAAAATACAGTGTACATTAAACCTGAATACGGCGCATTTTCCATTCCTTGGTTTGAGCTTAATCAACGCTATATCATTGCGCCAAACATGATCATATTTGAATTGTGGATGGTCGTAAACCTCTTCTATATCAAATGTCTGAAAATAAAAAAAAATTTAAATATTAGATTTTTGTAAATAATTCCTTAATTTGCAAGATACAAGATAGAATACAATCCATCAGATATTTTGTTTTGCCAAGCATGAGCCACAGATGGACCTCATCTAAAGGCTAATGACATAATCTAAAAGACATAATTGAAACAATTGAACAGGACTAATCGAGTGCCATGTTCGTGTTGGAAATGGAAAAGCTTTCCACTTTAGGCCCGTAGATGAGGGCTTCAGAAGAGTCCTAGACCGCTGGTACAGTACCTTGGTCAAGATAAGGTAACAAAAAAATGGCTGATGGTCCTATAATTTTCCTGGAAAGAATTAACTAATTCCACTTTACCATAGTGGTTCGGTCTTATTTTGTATGTTTTCTGATTAGAGTGTAGTTGCAGGTACTACATCTTGCAATCCTTCTTTGTCAATTCTCGGAGCCTAGTTTTTGCTATTTTATTCCAACTGTTTCCGTGAATAACGAAAATATATTTCGTTTTTCGTCTATAGCATATAATATTGTTGTTCGGTTACATTTTTGTCTTAAATTGGTAAATCTCCTAAAAATAGCAAATGGTTTCGCCACTTTTTCACAATCGAACTTTGTGAACATTTCCCAGTATACTTTCAAGATATGTAACATAATACTTAGGGCTGGGCAAAATCGAATCATTTGAAGTTAAACTCTGATTTCAATATTTTTTTTGAATCGCATCGAATCACTTATTTTTGTAAATAACAAATATTCTATTTTCACTATTATAACTTGTCTCCATCATGAAAATGAAGAAATTTATAGTTTATAGTCACACTAAAAGCAATAATTTTCATATTTCAACGTCGAAATATAATCGATTTTGGTCAAATTTGACCAAAATCGATTGCATTTCGTCGTTAAAATTGAAAATCCTAGTTCATTTACCAAGTTTTTGTTTCTATGAACGATTCAAGATTGATTCGAATAAATCGTGCTTCGAATCGATTCGAATCATCGAATCAAATTGCCCAGCCCTATTAATAATGTTACCTGCTCATCTTCCAAATCATCAAACGCTGTATTAATTCCATTATAATAATCTCCAACTCTTATTTCGTATTTTGCTTTGTTTCTCCTTTTAAAGAAACGAGTAATGCTCATTGAGTGAAATATTGTGAACATTTTATTTTTATATCCAGGTCTTACTCTTCGTAAATATAAATCGCTCAAAATGAACCTTTTGTCTAGTTAGTTTATATTCTTGCTATAGCGTCCTTGCGTGGAGCATGCGGATCCACTTTAACAAAGGCATAGAAGAAGGATAAGTAGTTAGTCCCACGTTAACCCAACAAGAAAATACTTTGAACAAGTTGCAAGTGTTTTCAAAAAGTC
This sequence comes from Styela plicata, assembly GCA_963675895.2. NCBI lineage: Eukaryota > Metazoa > Chordata > Ascidiacea > Stolidobranchia > Styelidae > Styela > Styela plicata. The sequence continues at coordinate 18,282,899 of OZ023151.1, read as the reverse complement.
ATTAGTTTACAGGTTTGACTGAGTTATTGCGCCCAGGACTACGCGCTAACTTAACGTACTGGACTTCACCTGTAATACCAAAGTGTTAACCACTAAGTCATGATTCTTAACTACGAGTGTTACATAATACTTCGATGCCAGATCTTAAATTAGATAAGAAATAATGTTCTGCAGAAAAAAAAATAAGAATATCTTACAAGATGTTAAGAACACAGTGCGCAGCAGTAACAACCCAACAACTACTGACTAATGTTCCTCCACAGAAATGATGACATTGAGATGAATATACGAGGTACTTGTTTCTTATTGAAACCTGAAATATATAAAATATATGAAACACCTCGAAAACGGTATGATCAATATTTGAGTCGAACATTTACTTATAAAAACTTGAAACGAATTGCTCACCCCGACTTATCGTACACAACTACATTCATCACAAATTTTGATAGTTTTCATATCAAGAAGGGGGAAATCGATCGATATAATGAAAATCAATATGGCATGATTTCTACTCTTTTGTTTAGTTTTGAGTGTTAAGTATATTTGGAAAACCAGCATTATGAATCGCAAAAATAAATATTTCAAGCATGGCCTAGGAAAAGTATGATAAATATATTCAAATAACATTCAATCAAACAATAATGTTTGGACAACGAATGATCGAGCGCGGTATTAAAATTTTGTCAGCCACCACAAATGGTAGCTTAATTGACTAATGCGGGCGATTTTGTTTGTAAGGAAACCGTATCAAAAAAGCTATAGCACGCCGATTGCCACGGAGGCTTGCCTTGCAATGGTTGTGTCTTCGCCTCGGTGTCCTTAGAGCAAATTCCTTTCCAAAGGAAGCTGACTGGCAACGAGTGCTTGAGCAGTGTCCGAAGGCTTGGAACATTTCGGTAGCTGAATATTATCCGTTTGTGTACAGGTTATACAGTTTCCACGTTGATGATACACAGTCAGAAAATTTCTTTTATCAGGCATGAGCCATTGATGGACCGCGCTTTGGCAGCACGATTCATCGGTGATTCATGCTTAACAAAATTGACTGGTTTCTGACAGGGCGTGTTTGTGTTTTGCGAATGTTCAATCGTATATTTTTATTGAAATTCACTCTGAGCAAGGCCACGAGCAGTGACTGGAAGGAACCAACTAACGGCCACATCAAAGAGCTTCTACTCGCATTCTGAACGGAAAACATCCGAAATGGAACTGAGCGCGGTGAATGATATCTGCCCCGGGTGGATGGTAAAACCCTCTACCACTTCGTTGCTTCCTCTTAGTCGCCTCTTACGACACGCAGGAAATACGCTGAGACTATTCTAAAGCCCGTCCCTGCCTTTGTTGTTCAAGCATCTAATCATACTATAGATTAAAACAAGGATATTGTTTCAGAAAGTTGTTACAGATTAATCTAATATTTTCACAGTCTATTATTTTTTCGTCGCACGTTGTTGACATGTTTGTGTGTTTTATGAGTGTTAAGGACCAGTTCGTATATATATCTTGCTTGATTAAAGTGTTTTACTATACTATAATAATCAAACGATGATATTTCTGTTTTCAGAAATTGTTACAGATACATCAATGTACAATTTTAAAACTTTTTCGACCATCCGCGCGCCAGAGGCGGCGTGCAAAAATTGTTTGAAAGGGGAGTAAAATTTCTCATTTTTGTGGACGAAATGTCTGGAAAATCCCCTCAATTATCAAAAAATAATTGCGCACCAGAAGCGCGCGGAAATCTTGCTGTATGCATATATAAATATATATATATATATACATATATATATATGAAAACACTTTCAATTTTTCAGAAAAGTAATAAATAATTGGGGAGGGGGCACGTGCGTCCGGTATTACCTTTAATTCTCTAGTGAACTCTATGTACAGTACAATTAACTCACCTGCCATGGATAAGCTCCGGGCAAAGCATCTTGTCCATTTATAATTCTCTGATGGATAACTTCAGCAAAACCATGACTTCTGGTTCCACAGTTCGCTACGTTGACTGGATATGACAAAAATATTAATAAATAGTTCTATATTTGTACTTTTTTCAGCGAATTCTTGAATTATTCCCAGTGAATTTCAATATATAGGATAAAGGAAACGAGCAATTTTCTCTATTATTCGCGGAATTTCCGAAACATATGTTAAATTCTAACATTAACGATTTAATTTCGTGCAAAATATTGACGAATTTTGTCCAATCATGCGAATAAGTCAAATAATTCAAATCAGACTTATACATCAGAATCGAATATTATTTTGGCCATGGCCCGAAACTGTGATCTCGTGGAATGGGACATACGCGATACTTGTACACAAGCTATTACATTGACGTTGTAGGGGCTGGCTTTACGTTTTCGTGTTTTATGCGTGCTGAGTCACTTAAAGGTAATAAAGAAGAGGCAGATATTCCTACACTCGTCCGAGTCATATGCTGTTCACTACAGCCTACTATAACGGTGGGGCTGAGCAATTGGATTCAATGATTCGAACCGATTCGAAGCACTATTTATTCGAATAAATCGTGAATTGTTCATAGGATCAGAAATTTGCTACATAAACTACAATTTTCATTTTTAACGACAAATACAATCAATTTTGGTCATATTTGACCAAAATCGATTGTATTTTGTCGTTAAAAATGAAAATTGTTGCTCTTAGACATGTAGTGTGAATTGAAAATAAACTATAAATTTGTTGATTTTCACAATGGAGGCAAATAGAAAAAATGGGATATTTGTTACTTACATGAAATTAGTAATTCGATCTGATTCGAAAAAATAATTCGAAGCAGACTCGAATTCCTATTGATTCGGTTTTGCCCAGCCCTGTATAACGGTTCATTAAAAATTCAATGTTGCTAACTTGTGACGCAGATAAGGGTTTTCCATTTTATTCACCTTTTTATCATTAGAACGGCGGTTGGATGGTTCCTTTATTGTGCTGCACCCCTAACTTGATAAAACAAAAATCCTGCCTAGCTCGGTTGCTCAGGCGGTTAAGCACGATCGTTTTGTTCGGAAAGTCGACGGTTCGTTACCTGACCGTTTCACCACCAAGCGCGGCCCTTCAGCAAGGCACTTCGTGGGTAGGGGTAATATAAAACAGATACACATTCAAAGGGTCACAGGGATACAATAAAAAGGTCCTTGCCTAAAGGTTGTTGTGTGTAAACCCTCGTTGGTCCATGGACAACCCACGTCAAATATCTCGACAAAATTTTAAAAATATTGGCCTTCAAAAGTCTTACTCACACGGTATAGTGTACCCTCTATCCAACTTTATTTCCTTATAATTTCCTGAATATGCTCGAATCATGTTCACTTTCCCAAAATTTCCACGTGTTTCAAAGGGAACTGTTTCGTCATTATTGAACTTAACGTCATATCCTCTCTCAGTAACTGGAATATTAATGAACGATTTTTGACGCCAATATTTTTCACTAGCCTTTTGCAAATGTACATTTGATACTTTGTTCATTTGCAATGATTGCACATTTACAAAATTTGAAAAGATCAGTGTTATTTATGCCAAGTATAGATTGCCTTTATATAGGTTTTTTATGGCCACTTCTTAGAGTGGACCACCCTGTCCAAGGCCCTGTAACAGCGGCCACTTATAGACGGACAGGGTTACAATTGCTGGAAAGATATCATCCTTTCCTGTTCGGCTTAGCCTACCCAAGTTATTACACCCTGGGTTGAATGGTGGGCATGGATAAGCGGGCCGGACTCGCCGGGGCTTGAACCAGAGATCTTCAACCTGCGATGCCAACATGTTCAACCACGAGGCCATCGCGCCTCACGAAAGACAAGATTGGTCCATCAACATCCTTTAATTGACTCAAAAGTCAAGTTTACAGTCTATTTTAATATTCACAAGCAAAATTGCTGTTAATGACCGTAATTAAAACCTAATTCCATTAAAAAAACAATTTGTCAAGTATGGACCACAGATGGACCGCGTCTCAGAGGCGCGATCCATCAGTGACTCATACTTAGCCGAAGATGGACTATACCTCATTAACGCGGTACATCAGTGACTTTTGCTCAACAGTAAGATTCGAACAAAATATCTGTTTGGATCAGCATCAAGCTCATAAAGACAAATTGTATGGCCTCTAAAAACTGTAACAAAAATGGCTGATCTTCGACAGTAATATTCAATTTCGACATTAATACGAGCTATAAAATTGATTTTATTCAGGTGATTATGGACTATGGAACACTTCAACGAGCGGCCCATACGTAGCCCTAATCTTATGAAGTCGATTTCATATTTTGAAATATTATAATCACTGCAAGTAAACGGTAAATTTACTATGGTTTTTTCACAGTGTATTTTGGAATAGACTTTCAGATTTTGCGAAAAGCATTGGAACCTGGGCTGTTTCATCAACAAGTCGATTGTATTGCCATAACGGAAATAATCTCAGGATTTATTGCCGATGTTGTTCATCTGTGACTGAGCTCTCTGAAATGACATTTTTGGAAAACAAAACAAAAACTTTCGGATGGGGAAATTAGTTTCATTCAGACAATAAAAAATGAGTAAAATATAGAATTGTCCAAATGGCTTTCCCGTGTGTAGAAAAAAATAAAGCGAGATAAACAAGTCACTCTCCCACTAAAGAGGCCATTTTTTAGATTGAAAAATAGGATTTAAAAAAAATTATCAGGACCAGATTCGAATTTGAAATGATTCGGTCTTTGCCAGCCTCAATGCCGACGCGATAAGGATCAGATCAGTCGGTAAAGCGTTGGGAATAGACTTCGATCTGCTCTAACGTCCTGAGATCGAAATCCCTGACGGATGATTATATGCGAGAGGTCTGTGTCTACCGCTTCTTCGATCAAACATGTCCATGCGCAGGAAAAATTAGCAAAATGTTAAGCCAAAATCTTCACCCTGATTTGGAACTGGTGTCTGCACGAGGGGTAGTGTTTTATCGCCATATGGTTAGGCCAAATTCTCGGCTTGCGACAATACACGATCTAGATCAAATTAAATAAATCTTAATAAATGATATCAAATTGAAATAAATAAATTAAATTTAATAAACGATATTAACACACCTGTTATGTTTAAATTATATCGCCAACCATTTCTCAGTCCTGAATGTAATTTTGAAAAAATATGCACATCTCGATTACCAGAGTACATTCCTTTCTTAAAGTATTGAATCTAAACAGAGAATTTTAAAAATATTGGCCTTCAGCAAGGCATTGCACTGGTATCTGGTAGTGTAAGCGTAACGGCGATTGTGAGGCGCGATGGCCTAGTGGTTAAACATGTTGGTATCGCAGGTTGCAGATCTCGGGTTTTAGCCCCGGCGAGTCCGGCTTGCTTATCCATGCCCACCACTCAACCCAAGGTGTAAAAACTTGGGTAGGCTAAGCCGAACAGGAAAAGATCATATATTTCCAATAATTGTAACCCTGTCCGTCTATAAGTGGCCGCTGTTACAGGGCCTTGAACGGATGATCCACTCTAAGAAGTGGCTATAAAAAATGGACGTGATAGAAACAATGGAATAGCACAGATTTTAACCTTTGCCCAACACTGATACCTCTCATTGCCCTTTTCCACGACGGTTGAATTCCATTTGAGATGGTTTACGCTTAGATTTCAGTTGATTATTCTTAAAAAATTGCTAATCTTTTGCAATGGTATGTTGAGTTACCAGAGGGTTTATATACAACAACCGTTAGGCACGGCTGTATATCTGTTTCATGTTACAGCCTTCTGCGAAGTGCTTTGCTGAGGGGGATACTCGTTGGCGAAGCTGATAAGCATCGAACCATTGTCCTCTTCAGACGAAACTGTCGCGCTTAACCGAGAGAGCCACCGAGCTGGGCTCAACCAGCATGGAAAGATGCATATGATACGCTCTCCACAACTACTTTTCGAGACGTTTTTAGTTATTAACTCAATGCTGGATGCATGGACTACGTCATAGCAGTCATAGCAAATAATTTGACTCATTCTCTCCCGTGATAAAGAAAATACATCTGCAATAAATCTAAATATTGTAAATAGATTTTGATACTAAAATTTGAGCAACACGGCTAGTCGTTTAATCAAGCACCTGCCACAAATAGGCCGCACCTTAACATCACTTTCAGTCATAGACTCAGGCTTGGGGAATTATATTGTTAGAGTAATCGAATTCAGAAAACATTCTAAAACAGTTTTCAGACGTGGTCTATCTGCGGCTCATGCTTGAGAAATAATTCTTACTGTGATACTATTACCTTTTGTTGCCTGGTTAATAATTTCAAAACCAGTGGATTGCACGTTAAGCCTCGTTGCCCGGTACTTCGGCGCAGAAAGGCTTCTGTATCGCAACTTCCGACGTCACTATGAAGACGAATGAAAGCTATTGATCTTGCTGACGCAGTACCTCGAATCGATATGACGTCACCGATTTTCGGTGGTGGTTTGAACCGCTTGGTAATTGACCTGTGACCTGCAAGGAAAGTAATTTTGAATGGATCAACTTAAGCAAGGCTTTAAGACCGACGGCTGGGTTACGGTTTTGGGAAGGCATGATTCGAGCAGAATTTTATTTTTTCAATGAAAAGTCAAAGATGGACCATACACATGCGATACAATCCATCAGTGATCAAATGCTTCACAAAACTTTCCAAAATATTTTTGACTGGGATTTCGGTTTGAACTAATCTGTCTAAGATATTGCATCTTGGTTGCCTTGGTTTTGGATTTGAAATACCTGTGGTACTGAAATCGGTTGATTTTGAAATACCAAGTTTGGCCGTAAGCAATACCTCTGGCAAGAGCATGATTTTATTTTCATTAAAGCTCTAAGCAAGGCCGGAAGCATTGTAAAAAAACCAACGACCACTGAAACGGCAAAAATACTACAAAATATAGAACGAGCAACTGTATATTATGCGGAAACCGTCCCAAACGGAACTAAGGTGACATTATATATAGTGCAGTGAATAATATCTGCCCTGGACGATGAAAAATTATTTACCACTTCTTTGCTACGTCTTAGTTGACTCTATAGCTATAAAAATTTTGAAGAAAAGTAAATTATTGTGTCAATGTCTTAAATTTCTCAGTGAAGCATTTTATCATTCGACTAAGCCCATACACAGTTGGGTATTGAGAGAATTTTTCGTTAAAATCGGCAAGATCGAAAGAAGCATTTAATATGATACTATCAACGGTCACTTAAACGGTCAAATTCCTACTACAAAATGTAGTACGAAGAAATGTGATCTACGTGGAAAACATCCCACAGAGTACTGGACCGATATGATAAAGTACAATGAGCGGTATCTGGCCTGTCCTTTTAGTCGCATGTTACGACACGCGGGATATATGTTAGAAATAAAGTCTAAAGCCCACGCATACAAGACTCCATCAGGCAGAGTATTTCTAACAGGCTCAGACGACTTTATACTCACTATAAACTGGGTCCTAGGTTCGAGTCCAGTCAAATCATGCCCACCACTCAACCCAGGGTGTTATAATTTGAGTAGACACGGTCGAACCTGAGTAGTATCTATTTTTCCAACAACATTTATCATGTCCATCTACATAAGTGCACTGTGACAAAAGTACTGTAACTTTACTAGTCATTTGCAGTAATTGAATATTTCCAAAGTTAAAAAAGCGCCATGTTGAAGAGATTTATGCCAATTATGGCCAAAAAATTCAATCTTAATTTTTTTCAATAACGTCAACAACTGTCAAAGACCAATGATTTTGTTGCGTTTTTTACAGCGTTGTCTCAAGTGGAGCACCTTGTTCAGGGTGGTCCACTATGATGAGCTGCTATATAAAAAGTTCCAATTTGCTTCTAATTCATACTTACTTCTCACATCTTTCAATGTAAATGTTGCTACAACATATAATAAAGTTACAATCCATATCGTTGACACCATCATTCATGTATCTGCAAACTCGAATATCTAACGTTAACAGTTTTTAAACTACGGAATAACATAAAGTTGAAAATTATTCTGGTATTTTGCTGTCTATCTTGTCCTCAGGCAAAGCCTCAAGAGTACAAAGATGCGGTTGTCTAACCGGAAGGCGTAAGTTCAAACCTCAATGAGTATGTATGTGGGTTTGAATTAATCCGCCGATATAATAATTAAATGATGGAATTAGTGAGCACCGAACGTGCAGTTTTTAATGAAAAACACTCTATTCTTAAGTAAAAAGCGACTAATAAAAACTAACGGCCACTTCCGTGAGAAAGACTTTTTAAAAAAGACTTATTTTAAAATGCATAAAAAAACTTCAGCTCAACCTAAATGCTTTACATATGCAAGTTAACCGCTGCAGTAGAGTGCAGTTAGTGGTGTATGCCCTTGGTAAAAATTGAACCATTTTCTACTTCGTTGCCTCCTTTCATTAGTCCCTCGCGACACGCATGAAACACGTTAAGGCAATTGGACAAACCTCGCTCTTGGTAAGAATATGTATTCGTTCTTAACACCAATAAAATGGCTGAATACCTGACATTGTTACCGCCACGTGGAGTCATCAACCAGCCATTTGGCAGGTATTTCGACCTGCTAGAAATAGGCATCAAGCGTTCGTGTTCCCAAAGTATAATTATTATATTACACAACAATACTGGATTTGCTTCAAAACTTAAATCTGCATAATCTATGTATATGAACTAAAGGACTTTAGTAAAAGGACTACTTCGGCAACCCTGACAAAGCCTGCCTGAATAAGCTTTCAAATTTTTGCTAATTACATCCTTCGTATCTCATGTCTTACTCATTTCCAAATAAAACCATACGATATATACATCAGCATTGATTTGATACCACTCACTCGACTTTGTCTGAAAAGAAAAAGTTTCATACTACACTTATGGTCAATAAGAGTATATTTTGACGAGCAGTGCCACAGATGGGCCGCGCAATCACAGTGCGATCCATCAGTGGCCTACGCTCAACTAAGTATAATTTAGCTACATTCTCCTCACTACGTCGAAACGTTTCTCCTTTTCCGGACTTTCTCAATGCCTATATCGCCTATAGAAACCTTGTACGAAAAATTGTGACCTAGTTTTTGACGTAGTGTTTTAAATTGTGACGTAAAACATCGGAAACAATCTTCGCAATAACAAATTTTAATTTGTTTAGTATAATCCACAGATGAACCGCGCATTGGCGGAGATTTCCATCTCCGTCTCATACTCCACGGTATATGTTTAGGCAGAGTTTGCCTGGCTGGGGTAGTCAATTTAGACGATTCTGCAACCATGAAAAGAAAAGAAATATTTGGAGAAGATGGTTACCAAACAGTAACAAAAATGTCAAAATGTGTTTTCTTCACTTTAAGCGAGTAAAATGAGCGCAATGCACAATGGTTTTTGTTTAAAAAATTTAATTTTCCTTGCCAGTCACTGTGGAAATATCCGAATACCGCAAGAATTTGTAAACCAAAGGTTCCTATATCCGCTTATTCAAATGAAATACCCTAACGATGAGCACAATATTGTATTAGTGGCCGCTATCGTATTTAGGAACCAGCCCCTCGGCACCGCGAAAACTCAAAATTTTTTGTGCGTCTTCTGTGCACATCAGTATTTTACAACCAATTATCGCATTTTAGATCTTGAATTTATTTTTCTCATAAATAACACTTTTTCGATTTTTTTGGCGTCGATTATCACGTTATAATTTCACCAGAATGCCTTCTATAACGTTTAAGGTGCAGAAAATAACAATTTTTTTCCAATAAGTATTGCACTTATGAAGCCAATTTTGGACCCTGCATTTTATTTTTTTTAGAAATTTGGCGCGATTATTAGCCTAGTGTATCGTCATACGAAAGCTTTACTTATTGGAAAATCTTTGTTTGCCGTCAGAAATTGTAATTGCATTTTTTTTTTCCGATTCTGCCTCCTCTACTTGATATTACTATTTATATACATGATGGTCTTGGCAAAGTCTTACTAAGCGATTTCAAAAGTTCATTACAAACCGACTATTCATACTAGCAAATTACATCGCTGCCTCTGTGAGAGTCGCCTTCTCAGTTTGTATTCAGCGGAAGCGATACTCCTCAATTAAGTGTAGCGTGAGATTCAATCCTGGTAATACCCTCCAGGTAAGAATATCTTCGGGAATGTTCGGCCGAGCATGAGCCATTGATAAATCGCGCCATTTGAGCGCGATCCATCTGTAACTTATACTTGACAATCTTTAGAAATAGGAAAGGCACAATACCTTGCAATACGCACGACAGATGAAAAGAACCACGGCAAAGCAAAGGTCATTTGTCAATACTACAGCAATGATCATCAATTTTGCAGACAGTCGAACCTGCGATAAGTTTAATGAGCGCGATGGTCTAGTGGTTGAACATGTTAACATCGCAGGTTGAAGATCTCGAGTTCGAGGCCGACTTGCTTAACGATGTCGATCGTTCAGCCCAGGGTGCAATAACTTGGTAGGCTAAACCGAATAGGGAAAGATCAATCTTTCCAGCAATTGTAACCCTGGTCCGTTTATATGTGACCGCTGTTACAGGGCCTTGTACAGAGTAATACACTCTAAGAAGTAGCTACGAATAAAAAAAATCTATAATATCTTTTTTATAGAAATCCACTCTAAACAAGGCCGGAAGCAGCGCCAAGAAGGGTTAGAAGAACTGAACTGCCATGGTTAAGCGCAGTGAGTGGCATCCGCTCTGGGCGATGATAAGAACATCTACCAGTTCTTATTCTTTGTTTCCAAAATTTCACTAAAGGTAGCAAAGTAGCAAATTGTCAATACCGCTGCACAATTATCATTTTCAAATTTTGACTTTTGCAATAACTTTAATAAACGCAAAATGAAATAAACAAAGATGCATTAGAGCGTGAAAGACTGTGAAATTCTGCAGGTTAAAAATAATTCCCTCTTTTGTGTGAGTATGTACAAGAGTATATACACATTTCCAAAGTTCAAAACCGTTTTGTAGATTAGACCCTTGGGCTGTGCTTTTTATCTACACTCCGTGTAGTTATATTTTAATCTCTTCAGGTGAAATAACAGTCCAAAAGCGGTGATTTTACTGCAATTTTTACAGTCGGATGATGATTCTTTTTATCCCTGGTTGAAAGCAACAAGAAACAGTTGCGACATCAATCCTCGCACTACTACGGAATCTGTGCCTTTTGAAATGTCCCTGAAAAATGAAATAAAAAAATGAATATTTCGCTGTTAACAATTGTAAAATCACATTTTGCAATTAATTAATTGTTTTTAACACAGCAGGCTTAGCAAGAAACACGAACTTTCCTGCGGTATCTGGAAAGAAATATCGAACAACAACGATGGCCTAGGGATTATCATTTTGGCATTTGATGTTACAGCTCTCGGGTTCAGGTCACAGCGAGCTCGGCTCTTCAATTCAAGTCTACCACTCAGCCCAGAGTGTTATATCTTGGGTAGACTATGTCGAACCGGCAAGTTCATAATATATTGTCAGCAACACACTACACTCATTGTGCCTATGTGTGACAACCGGTATAAAAAACAGGGATTTGAAGGATGATCCCCTCATATTACTCAAAATTTATATGAAATAGTAAATATACAAGTGCAATAAGAATAAAAACATTCGGAACGTATTTAAGTCGTTATTACAGAGTTAATTGAATTTGATGTTTTCCTTCAGTTCACTCTTATGGCGCTCAAAAATTCTCAGAGCAATTCTAAATTCCGAGAAATGAGAAGAACAAAATAAAATCGCTTACTTTCTCAACGCAATACAATACAGGCTATCGAAAGTTTCATGGAGTGCTTTACTGAGCCAATGATCCATCGCAATCTTGTCTTGTGGATCTCGTAGATTAGTTGAATCCAGATCCATAACCAGTTTATCGTAGTCTGCTCTGCATGACGTCATGATGATTGGAGACTTTTCGCCACCGCCAAATTCTTAAAAAGCAGAGTGTGAGGATGTCGTAACTTGAATAAAGTAATGTAATGTGGATATTTGTCATGCTGGTAGCCGTGAGTTGTTCTAATCGAATAACATATTTATATAATAAGATATAAGTCGATGTCCCTTTTACTATTGTACTAAAACATCATTTATAAGTCGGATTAAAATGTTTTCTGTATCTGTACTGTTCTTTGTCCCTTCATCGCATTAAGTGAGATAAATATAGATATTACAATGGGACACGATTTTATCCCTGTCCTCTAGAGGAGGGAAGTCGACAATTCGTGGGCGCGATGGCCTAGTGGTTGAACATGTTTGCGTTGCAGGATGAAGATCTCGGGTTCGAGTCCCGACGAGTCCGACTTGTTAATCCATGCCCACAACTCAACCAAGGGTGTAATAACTTGGGTAGGCTAACCCAAACAAGAAGGGTCATATCTTTCCAGCAATTCTAACCCTGCCCGTCTATAAGTGGCCACTGGTACAGGGCCCTGGGCAGGGTGATCCACTCAAAGAAGTGGCTGTAAAAAAATACCGCTTTACAATATGGCGAACCACGGCCTCTTGCGCAGTACCAGTTCCGAATTGGGGAGAGGATTTAGGACATGCATGTGCGCATTAGCAAGCATTAAGCTCAGAGTGCTTCAGTAAATTTTTCATCTGCCTGTAAAATCTTAGGACTGCTGGGAGCAATTTTTTATAATAAAAATAAAGATTAAGAAATATACTAACTCGGCAAAAGAATTGTCAAATTCAGTGTTGAATTAAATCCGTGTAGAGTAAAATTTCCCTCCAATAGGTATTTGAATTGCGCATCATTTCTAAACAACAAAAAATTATGTTAAGAGGTTGCTGAGCATGTATTTTGTGCGGTGCTTTATATCAGAATATTTACTTTGTCAGGGGGATCCAATACAAAGAGTCCGATTTGACTTGTGACTTGAAAGTACAGTGACTCGACGTGACTCGACACTTTACATTTAGATTCTGTGAGGCTTGCAACTCGACTCGCAATTCGACACTGATAAAGAGTTTTTTGCATTGAGATTCACTCCAAGCAATGCCGGAAGTTGCTCCCAAAGGGAACCAACCCACAGCCACTCAATAGCAAAGGGCTACTAAACGATGTAGTACCAGACACTGCACTCCAAACGCAAAACATCACAAACGGAACAGAACCGTTATGGTAAAGTGCAGTGAGTGGTATCTGCCCTGGGCGCTGGTAAAACTATCTACCACTTGTTTGTTTCCTTTAGTCGTCTCTTACGTCACGCCGGAAATACGTTAGGACCATTCTAAAGCCAGGGCACAAAGATTAGAGAACAAAGCTCCAGCACGTGGCCGTCGTTGATTTAATCACCGGAAAGAGAAAGGAAGACATAACGATGCTACACAGACAAATAAATTAACATTCCACACTCACACTTTTGAAAACTCAGCTTTCAAATATCCTGTAATAAATCCTTCAGGCATTGTCAAGTGAACGTCCATCGCATCCTCTTTTATTTCAACATCACCAGAATGTCCGGTCTTTGCCAGTTTAACTAGAACTGTGCTGTAGGACAGGTATAGGGGTTAGTTGTTAGCTATTGTGATATATGCAGAGCGTTGAGAAAGAGTTGGGGTCTAAGAGTTTTGAGAATGAAGGTACAATGTGCATGACATTTGGTGGTTGATAGTAAAAACATTTATTGTGGGCGGGCTGGGGCTGGGTAATTTGATTCGATGATTTGAATCGAATTCGAATCGAAACACAGATTATTCGAATCAATCGTGAATCGGTCATAGGAAGAAAAACTCGCCAAATGAAGTGGAGTTTTCCATTTTTTACGACGAAATGCAATCGATTTTTAGTAAAAATTGACCACAATCGATTGTATTTTGTCGCTGAAATGAAAAATTTCGCTCTTGGACAGGATTGTAATTGAAAATAAAACGGTTTTAAGTCTATTCAAGCTATTATTTGTAATTCGTAACCGCAAAATCCTTAATTATCATGAAAGAGACAATTATAGTAATAGTAAAAATGGCATATTCGTTACTTTTATATATTCAGCGATTCGATGAGATTCGAAAAATTATCCGAAGCTGATTCGAATTTTAAATGGTTCGATTTTTCCCAGTCCCAGGCCCGACACGATGGTCCAGTGATCAACACGTTGGCATCACGAGTTGGATTCCATTTCTGTTAAGTCCGGTTTGGAAACCTATGCAAACCGACCCACGTATGGTGCAAGGGCTTCGTAATTCGACTACTTATATTTTTCTTACCACCCCGATCCTGTACGATGATAAGTGGCAAATCGCGAAGGGCTGCGCTGTTCGAGATTCATTTCCAAAGCAAAGCCACACAAGCGGGTCGCGAATCGTCGGCGTGATCAATCATTTACATCACACTCAACAAATCTTTTTAATGGGTGATGGCTGACAATACTCTGTCGGGAATATGTTCATTAAACACGTTTTGTTAAGCATGAGTCACTGATGGGCCGTGCCGTACAGGCACGGTCCATCTGTGGCCCATGTTTGACAAAATAAAATTTTCAGTACCAAATTTCAGCATCAAATAGTGGAATAGGAACACTAAAATAGGGGGAACGCTGATTCTTATGCATATGCAATTTGCGAACATTAAACTTAGTTTGCTCACTTGTTAAAAGAGTACTTCATTACCATTGGCAGATGTACGGCCTCTGCTTCAAAATATGGAACTTTCATCCCTTCCAAATATTCGATCACTTCAAGATTAGCTTAAGAATAAGAATAAATATACAATGGATGCACGTATTTGGGGTCTGGACTCATCCAATACTGAATACCGAAGAGTCTAACCCTTTCCACAAAACTACAAAAATTTTGTCAACATTTTGAAAATTTTTATATTTTCTTTGTTGCAAACTTTTTTTTCGGACATTTTAAAACAAAAAGATCAGTGAATATGCATGTTTTTTAGCTAAAATTTGCTGTTCTATTTACGAAATGACCCAAAAGTTTCTCTCGACATAATAATTTTTGAGTATAAAACTTTTTATTTTGATATTGCGTAAGTGAGATGGATAATCATCTCCTATTTCGGAGTGAAAAACATAGAACTGAACCTCTTAAGTAAAGAGCAGTGAGTAATATCTGCTCTGAGCGATGATAAAACTCTGTCATTTCGATATAGGAATGTGAATTGAGGTTCTTTATAAAATGCACTTGATCCAACTGCTGAGACTTCCCATATGAAAAAAGTTGTTTAAGAAATAAGGTACTTATGAAGTCGAATAAGGATTCTTTATGTAAAAAATATTGTACTTACATGGTATTATCGTTCCATTTATCACGGTGATATACGCAAAAATTATGGAAATAAGACCCAAAATTTTATTCATATTGCTCATCGTATATCTATCTACACTGTGGATTTGCAAATTACAAGTACTGTACTTAAATCGATATTATTGCTGCTCTTATACTGCTGCTATGCCCTGTATATAAATATGCTTTAATGAATTCAGCCCCTTAGGCTATTAATTAAATTTAATCTTCGATTTATTTGTCGTGAACCATTATTTCTTTGCTTGCGTCGTTTTATCACTTTAGAAGTATTACATAATGAGATGAAACGGACAAGTTTGGACCACTGATAAGATACCTTTGTTGGCAAGAAGTTGGATTAATAATAAATTTAAAAAATTGATTTGACGTAATTTGCCGAGGCTCGGCGACTTGAGCTTATTTTGTGTTTGGTAGTGGGCGCTATAGCCTTGTGGTTATCAAGTTAGCCTGTCAGGTTCATTGTAACAAAAGTACAGTAAATTTACTGGTAGTTTGCAGTGATTGTTCATTTGCTAAGTACGGTTGGGCCGAGTGTTTCTGACTGATCTATCATAGGGCACTATGGGATCGCGCCATCGAAGATGAGAATAAATGTAGGGATTCTAATTGCTCAACCGGTGATATGCAAACGGTGTTCTAGTTAGCAAAACTAGAACATCGTTTGCACATCACCGGTTTAGCAATTAGAATCATTATGAATATCCATTGTGGCAAACGCTCAATCGTGAGAATGAATGGTTGTTTATAATCCGTCATTCGATGAATATTGGGTTTTGAAGCATAATAGCATACGGAGAGGAATTTTTTGTGAACATTTATTACGAAAAAAATTCGAAAAATCTACTTCATAGAAAAACATGAAAATAATCTCCTTAAATCTGTTAAGGAGTTCTAGAGCTATCTTGTTAATTAGAAGCGTTCTGATGACGTTACACAATATATTCCATGCCCTGCAGGTACGGGATTCAGAACTGGCCTAACGTATTTGTCGAAAGAGACGACTTGAAGGAAGCAAAGAAGTGGTAGATGGTTCTACATTCGCCCGGAGATACCACTCACTGCACTCTACCATGGTGGTTCAGTTCTGGTTGGGATGTTTTCCGCTTAGGGTGCAGTTGCTGGTACTACATCTTTTAGTAGCTCTTTGCTATTAATTGGCCGTTAGTTAGTTCCATTTAGGCACTGCTTCCGGCCTGGTTCCATAAAAAAAGCACTTTAATGCCCGACACTAGGTGATTACATGTGAATCATTTTGTTTTTCTTATTTGAGAAAAGAAAAAGTCTTGTACATGACTAAATTCCTGATAACGTTTCATCATGTAACTTTCCATCTTCGACTTGGGCTGGGCAATTCGATTCGGTGATTCGAATCGATTCGAAGCACAATTTATTCGAATCAATCGTGGATCGTTCATAGGACCAAAAACTTGCTGAATAAAATATAATTTTCTTTTTTAATGACGAAATACTATCAATTTTGACCAAAATCGATAGCATTTTGGTGTCAAAATATGAAAATTGTTGCTCTTAGACAATGTAGTGTTGATTAAAAATAATCTACAAACTATCAATTTCTTGATAACCATGATGGAGACAAGTTATAATAGCGAAAATGGAATATTTGTTATTTACATGGAATTAGTGATTCGATCTGATTATAAATAATTATTCTAATCATATTCGAATCCCAAATGATTCAATTTTGCCCAGCTCTATCTATACGAACAGCCCCTTATTGGTTCTTGGTTCTTTGCTTCATAAAGTCTAATTATGGTTGTCCAAATGCTGAGATGAGAATTGTGCCAATCATTCCACGAACTGCGATGGATCTTGTCCCTTTAGCGACGTCTCTGAAAAAGAAACAACATATTTGCTCTTGGTCGATTTAAAGTGGGACTTAGGGCTGGGCAATTCGATTCGTTGATGCGAATCGATTCGACGCACAATTTATTCGAATCAACTGTGAATCGTTCATAGGAACAAAAACGTACTGAGTGAAAAAAAATTTTCATTTTTAACGAAAAAATACAATCGATTTTGGTCCAATTTGACCAAAATTGATTATATTTTGTCGTTAAAATTTGAAAATTGTTGCTTTCAGAAATGCAGTGTGAATTGAAAATACCCTACAAGCTATAAATGTATTAATTTTTACAATGGAGACAAGTCGTAATACTAATAATGGAATATTTGTTTTTGACGCGGAATTAGTGACTCGGTCCTAATCAGACTTGAATTCCAAATGATTCGGTTTATCCCAGCCGTATTGGGACTATCTACTTATCCTTCTTCTATGCCTTTGTGTAAATTGATCCTTAAATTAAAAAATAAAAGCAAGGATGCTATAGAAAGGGAATAAACTAATAGACACAAGAGGTTCAAGAGTCTTTTTACATTCATACACATAAGTCAGACTTTCTCAGGCAAGCACTTTCAACATTTTGTTGAAAATGCTTATCTGAGGAAGTCTGATCTCGCTCAGACGAAACTTTACAGAAATAAATAAGTGTATGTATATAGACATACTCTTGAACCCCTTGTTTAACTTATTTGCTGGTTTAAATAATGTCTTCCAGGTTATCTGAAGAAGTGGGAGAAAGCAATCAATCTTGTTCTGGGCCAGAGGCACCCTAAATATTTTCGTTATGAGCTCTGCTTTTTTGTAAATCGCCCTGGAATGAGTGGCCACTTATATACGAACACGTTTAATGGCATTTTTGGAAAGATATGATCTTTCCATTTCGACTGAACCTAACCTAACAAACTCATAACATTCTGCGTTGAGTGGTGCCTATGGATCATCAACCTGGACTCGTTGGGACTCGAACCTAAGTTCTTCTACCTGCGATGCCAACATGATAATAACTGTGGAATATTGTGTATTTTATCTTACTCTTTGCCAGCGCAGTGGACGTTAGCTCTTTTCGGGCACTGCTTTTTATCTTGCTTCAAATGAATTTCATCAACATATTCCAACAATACGGAAAATAATTAAACACAGTAGCAAAAACGCAGTTTAATTACAGCCTTATGACAGTAATTCTGTTGGTAATATTGAAACAAACTACAAAAGCAAATTTTTGGTCAATTATGAATACTTAGCGTAAATCTTATCAAAAGTGGTTTCAAACTTTAGAAATGTACACCAATACTGTAAAAGATCAGTAAATTTACTTCACTTTTGTCAAAGTGAATATAAACTTACGCTCTGATAGCGATGCAGTAGAGATCACTCAGTGTTTCATGCATAGCTCTACTTAACCAATGGTTCATCGCCACCATATCCAAAGAATCTTCTATACTTTCTGCATCCAAATCTATAACTATTTTGTCGTATTTTGCTTCACATTCTGTCATAACGAGAGGCGATGTCTTGCTACCAATTTCTGAAAACAATGAGAAAATAATATAAGATTCCGAGGTATCGCTTCGTGAACTGTAGAACCTTCTTCCTTGTTTACTTATAGCTTTGGATCTGTGTGTTGTTGTTGCCACAAGGATGCTTGATCGATATATTATCACAGCCAAGGACAGAAAGAGTATGATTTCTTCCCAAAAAATTAATACTCAAATTTCTGTCGGATGAGAAGATGATATCTCGTTTTTAATATAACCACTTATTCTAAATAAACCCCCCTGAATAAGGTCATGTACGTGCGGCCACTAGCTTTAAAGTTTAATCATTACATACTTGGAAACAAGACAACTATGTCTATTGTGGAGTTTACTGCATGAATCGTGAAATTTCCTTCCATTGGATATTTGAAGTTCGGAACATCTCTGAATAAAATAGCGTTTATCTTTCAAAACATGGATTAACAATGAAATTTGGGAAATGGACTGAAATCTTTGACATTTCTGTTAGATGATTGGAGTAAATCCACAGCACATATTGCTCGAATTAGTAGTTAATCGTTCATGCAACTAAAACATGCAAAATGAAGCAAAATTTTTGTATTTCATTGTCGAAATTCAATCTCTTAAATGAAGCTAAGTTTATTTCAGGTATTAGATATAAAGTCTGAATTTTATTATAGCCACTCCTTGGAGTGGATCAACCTGAACCTGTACTAGCAGTCACTTCTAGATAGACAGGGTCATATAATCTTTCCTGTTCGGCTTAGCATACTAAAGTTATTACACCCTGGGTTGAGTGGTGCGCATGGATAATTCAAAATACATCGTCTTCTAAGTTCGGTTAAGCCATGCCTCAGACTTAGTCTATTTCAATATAACCCAAAAGCGGCCGCAAATCAAGCGAGAGGTTTTCAGAACATCTGATGTTCGAAGAATGAAAACTATTTCAAATAATCGAATTTACCCACCCATATGAACTAGTGACTCTGTGCAATGCCTTGTAACTAGATAGGGCTGGGCAATTTTGTTCGGTGATTCGAATCGATTCGAAGTACCAATTATTCGAATCGATCGAAAAAAACTTACTAAATGTAGTGGAACTTTTAATTTTAACGAAAAAATGCAATTGATTTTGGTTAAATCCATCGTTTATATTTTTTCTTAAAAATAAAAATTTTCGCTTTTGGACTGGAGTGTCTCGGTTTATACGAACAATTTGTGAAGGTGAATTTCTCAGTTATAATAATGGAGACAATATTAGTTTTAATAAAAAAGTGGTATTTGTTATTTTTATGGAATCAGCGATTCGATCTGATTCGAAAAAATAATCGAAATCAGATTCGAATTTCAAATGATTCAGTTTTGCCCAGCCCTTCTTGTTACGCCAACAACCAAGATGCATAGAATTTGCGCGGTTGAAAATAACGCATGGACTACCATCGCATGAACCCAACAGCTACAGGCTGCAAAGTGTTGCTAATTCTAGTTAAAAGTACTAAGTTTATTTAGTATACATAGTTTAACTAATTTATTTTCAAGTACTTTTACCCGGTTTCACAGACATCTGATTTACATAACTAGCTTTTACCGAGTTTTCTTTTTGAAGCTTTAGCTGGGTAATTTAATAGGATATTAATATACTTCGAAAAATTAATAATTTAACTCAATTTTTAACTGGGCGCTTAAAAAGACTAACTGGGCACTTGGTTCAAAAAATAGTTATCTAGTATGAAAAATTAGGTGAATCATATATTCATGTTCTTGAAACAGACGATTTGTTGATTGCAGTCTTCGAATCTATTGAAAATGTCTTAAATGCAGCAAAACGAGGATTACTTGATTTTTAATCCATGTCCTATCTAGTTTGGAAGGTGAAACTGGGTTAACTAGTAATACTTTACCCGGTTTTCATATAAATTCGTTTTACTTTACGTATTCTAGTTAATCTCTCCGTTGCCATCACTAATACCTGCTTGTTATTTCCCAATATATTTGTCTATATTAAAACACCAAGGTCTGCTTACGTTCTTGTTATCATAGACTTCATGTATCCATTTATAAATCCTTCTGGGATTTTGAATCTGATCCGTATAACATCTCCGTCTATTTCATAAGAACCTGTGGCACCGGAATCTGACGGTGATGTGTGGCCGATCACTGTGCTGTAAATTGTATTAGAATAGTAATAACTTAGGTAGGCTAAGCCGAACGGGACAAGATCATATCTTTCCAGCAATTGTAACCCTGTCCGACTACGAGGGGCCGCTGTTACAGGGCCTTTGACAGCGTGATCAACTATAAGAAATTAAATTATTGAAAAGGAACAACTATTAACTGTTAAGTTGATGGAAGGGAATTATATGAATTAAGTAGTGGGTACTAAAACAAAGATCAATTTACATTCGTTTTCTTTGCAGTCACTCATATGAGAGGATTGCCCAAATAGCCCACTTACCAGAATCAACTCAAGAGAAAAGCTGGAAAAAGTCGGAACATCTGGTACTCGGATCTGATTCGGATAGTTTTTTCGAAGCGAGTCGAATCACTAATTACATAAAAATAATAAAGTAAAGTTTAAAAATTATTAATATTAGCGTAAGCAGATGTAAAGGCCAACATATTTTCAATTTACACTCCAGTCCAAGTGCGGAAATTTTGATTTTTAAGGAAAATTCGGTCAATTTGACGAAAATCGATTAAATTTTGATGGTTACAAATAAAAATTCTAATTTATTTAGCAAGTTTATGTTACTATGGCTGATTCAAAACTAATTCCATTGGAGGGCGCGATGGCCTAGTAGTTAAACATGTGTGCGTCGCAGGTTGGAGATCTCGGGCGCGAGTCCTTGCCCACCACTCAAACCAGGGTGTAATAACTTAGGTAAGCTAAGCCGAACAAGGAAATTTCTTTCCAGCATTTGTAACCCTGTTCGTCTTTAAGTGGCCGCTGTTACAGGGCCTTGGACAGGTTGATCCACTCTAAAAAGTGCCCCGAACTGCAATAAAACGCGCTCCTTCCACTAAAAATTGTTCGGCTTTATAACTTACTTTTTAGCTGATAGTTCATTCTCATAGGTGGTAGGCGGAGACTTGCATTAAATGGGGGAACTTTCATTCCTATTATGTAGTCGATGATGTCTTCATTAGCTATATTAAAAATACCGAAAAGATGTTTGTTAGGATAAGATTTTATTATTATTCCAGGGAGAAGAAATCCGAGAATGCGAATTAAATATGTATCAAACCACGACCTCTCTTGCAGATATTAGTTTCAAGTTGGTGATTGGTTTTTGCTCAACTATATTCTGATTTCTTTTGAGTGGACATGGTTGGTAGAATGAAACACGCAAGAACATGAACTACGTTAAGGAAACAAGCGATCAAATTATATTTTTTGCCAAGCATGAGCCACAGAGGGCCGCACATCGGCGGTGCGACCCATCAGTGGGGCATGCTTTACAAAACATAGTTCGACAAATTTGTTGTATTTTCTTTAGCTTTTTAAGGATTCTGTGTCTTCGCTTGAATCTCCAAAAATAAAATAAAATTACCTCATCGTATCATTAAATTCCATCTTATGGCACGAATAGGCATCCTATTCTAATATTCAAGATCTGAATCTATTTAAATATATATTTGATTTGCGACTCGAATATACACTTTTGTGATTCGGTGATTCAACTAATTTATAAGAAAAGCTTTGTCGAATATGTTGCTACATACCGTATATTCTATAAGTCTTAAAATAAAGGAAAGAAAAACTTATAGTTTATGGTAGTGCAATTCGATTCGGGGATTCGAATCGATTCAAAGCGCAATTTATTCGAATCTATAGTAAATCGTTCGCAGGATCAAAGACTTGCTAAATAGACTAGAATTTTCATTTTTTACGAGAAAATGTAATCGATTTTGGTCAAATTTGACCATGGTGCGATGGTAGAGCCATCTACCATTCTTTGCTTCCTTTTAATCGTCGACAGGCAGGAAATAAGTTAGGACTGTTCCAATCCTGTGGGTCATGAACCCTAGTCGCCTCAAATAACGATGAATCTGCAAATAAATAGCAAAAAAACAAGGAATTACACTTACTTGGAAGCCAATCAATATTGTACGCATCAACAAAGCATCTTATACATAATAAGTTGAGTGTAAGAATCAGGAACCTCATCTCAATGTAATATCGTTATGTACCTCTATATGACACTGTCAAAAATATAAAAAACAAACAAACAATTGAAGAATCAAGCCTGAAGAGTTGTTCATTCAAGCATTCAAAGACTAAAACGGTGAGGAGAGAGAGAGATAGTAGGAAAGAAAGAGGAGAGAGATGTTCATCTCTTTGTTATACCTAACATAGCGCGTTCTTATCTAACTTCGGAGTAGGGCTGACAAAACCTAATCATTTGGAATTCGAAACTGATTCGAATAATTTTTTCGAATCGGATCGAATCACTAAATCAATGTAAATAACAAATATCCCATTTGTACTATCACAACTTGTCTCCATCATGGTAATCAAGAAATTGGTAGTTTATAGTATTTTACAATTCACACTACAACGTCTAAAGGCAACAGTTTTCATATTTTAACGGCAAAATACAATCGATTTTGGCCAAACTTGAGCATTTGAGCATTTTGTCGTTAAAAATGAACATTCTAGTTTATTTAGCAGGTTTTTATTACTATGAACAATTCGTGTTTGATTCGAATAAATTGTACTTCTAATCGATTTGAATCACCGAATCGAATTGCCACGCCCTACTACAGAGTGTTTTTTCGATGGTAATCCTCATCTTTGAATTGTCGGTTCGGCGCCCATTGTTCCAATGGAATTTAAACAATCCCGAGTGTGAGCAAAACAAAAACCAAAAATCAGTTTTAAAATAGCCTTGAAGTATTTGTGATATTCATAAGAAGCAACAAACCATCAGTTGATGGTATTACTATCGCCCAGGGCAGATACCAACTATTGCACTTTGCTGAAGGAATTTATTTCTTTTCAAGATGCTTTCCACTTTAAGTACAGCTCTTGGTTCTGCATTAGTAATAGGTCTTTGCGCCATATGGCTATAGACGTTAGTAAATCTCTTTCAGCCTCGGAGCCTTCCCCATAGTGGATATCAACAATATAAAAACTCGCTTGTCAACTCTCTGTTATGCACTACTTGCGGTCTAGCTTTGAGTGGATAAAAAACTAAAACCTATGCCGATTTGTGATTCTTAAAAAACTTTTTCAATTTCCTTAAACCTGATCTTTCTTAAATAGATATTATATTAGAAAAATACACTATACCTTCCCGAGCGTCATCAATCTGAAAAACGTCATAAATCTCTGAACACTTGGCGATCAACTCACATACTTTTTAAGTATAAAATACGATGAGGAATTTTGAAGCGAAAACGTTTTATTATATCTGCAATTAAACTATGGCACAAGAAACCGGCATATTTCAGGTTAAATAAATATAAATAGGTTCAGAAATAATCAGATCTTACTCTTGCCTGATTTTTCCCCGAAAAAACTTAATTTGATGGATTTCAGTCACCAAATATCTCAGATACTGATACATCTACTAAGCTTATCTCGTTTAAAAATACTTAACCTCCTATGACCGACTAAGGTTTCAATTCTCTATTCGATAATAATATGTTTAAAGTGTTGCAATGTACACTCTCTGGTAAAAATAACTAGGAAATGCTGAAATTCAAATATCAAAAATACTATAAGAATAAGTACTGCGAACTATCAAGTTCTATTTGCTTCGAATTCATCCATTCGAATTTCCGTTAAATTTAAGATCGGTTTATTTTTCGAAATTGTCAATATATCGCGGGATTTTATCAAACGAGCTTGCATTCAACAACTCTTAGTGAACAATATTAACGAGGAAATTATCTTCAATTAATGAGACGAAGTTCTAGGTTCAAAAGTTTTTGCTTGAAGTAGAACGAGCATTTATCTCTTTGTGTTGAAACCTATGATATGAATTATTTCATTTGTCTTACTAAATTACTTGACAATAGAAATTTTTTTTATCGTTTTTTCTAACATTTTTTAACAGCGTGTTACGGTAAACACAATATGCCTGTGGCAATGTTGTCGCATTTTTGATTTCCTAGATAAATAAAATGCTTTCAATTTTGATATTGTAACATGACGAAGGAATAAACTTCAATTTGTCGAATTATTCTGTCAAGCATGAGCCACAGGTGAAGCGCGCCTACGAGGCAGCGCAATTAGTGTTAGAGACAGTTGCGCTGTTTCTATTTTTTTTTTTAACCTTGTGTTTCACATTGCCCATTCCTTCAAAATGTTGAATTTTTTTCGCCGTACATGATCCACAATGGAATCGGGTCATGACGATTCAAAGTAAGTAAGTAAAGGCCGCAATATAAATTCGCGCAAGTTGTATTTTTGTGACTGTTTTATTTATCTTAGTGCTTTAAGGCCATAATACACGCGAAGATTGTCTTAACGATGCGTTGCAGTACGTTACGGGCAATAAAATAAAAATGACAATACACGCCTGCATTGCTTTCCGTTAATCGTGTTCACATGCCTACAAAGCACAGACGCACGCAACGAGCACTCTGCGTTAGCTTTCATAGCAAACCGTTCTGTTTCATTGGAAAACATAAGTAAATGCATGCAGAGCATTGTAAAATACAAGGGTGAAATAAAACAAACCTAGAAAAACGCAACGTGTAGTGCGGCCTTTACGCCGGCGCAATGAAGCGCATACATTTCTCTATTTTTTGTCGCAAACGAACGGTTTGCATTGCAATTAAGCGGACCGAGTGCGTTTGTGTCTTGCGAGCATTTGAATGCAATTAACGCAGTGCAGTGCGAACGTGTATTACTGATTTTGTTTTGTTACATTAAACGCAGCGCAATGCATCGGCCATGCTTTGATCAATGTAAAACAAAATGTTGAATGAACAAGGCATCGAAGCTTGTGTTCGACGTTCACTGTCTTCTGTCCTCTGTAAATAGAGGTCTGTTTTGTTTTTATTTTCTCAATATTGAGATGTAGGTGATGCTCGAATTAGGGCGGTGCACGGTGTATCTGTGACTCAACTAAGGCTAGGCAAAACCGAATCATTTGGAATTCGAATCTGATTCGAATGATTTGTTGAATCGAATTGAATCACTAATTCTACGTAAAAAATCCTATTATTACTATTCTAACTTGCTTTGTTGCGAAATTGGAGAAATTTATAGTTTATAGCGTATTTTCATTTCACACTTAGAGCTACAATTCTCATATTATAACGAAGAAATATAATCGATTTTGGTCAAATTTGACAAAAATTGATTGCATTTCGTTGATAAAAATGAAAATTCTAGTTTTTGTTCTTGAACTATTTACGATTGATTCGAGTAAATCTTGCTTCGAATCGATACGAATCACCGAATCAAATTGCCCAGCCACAGCCTCAGCCTTGACAAAGTACTTAACAAACTATGCTGGCTTGCTAATTTTTTTTCAGACTGAACAGCAGCTTATGCGCATGTCAGAAATGAGTCTGATGGTGTCGCTATGAAGCTGAATCTATTTCGTACAATTCGTTCGCTCAGGCGGTTACACGTGATCGTAGTTTTGAAAGATCGATGGTCCAACGTTTGATCGTTTCACCACCAAGTGTGCCGTTGAGCAAGGGTGAAATGTGAAAGACAAAATGCCTACACAGCTACCGCAAAGGTCTGCAAATAGTAGTTGTTGAGTTAAGGCGGCGATGATAAGTTCACGGTTAACGTAAAGTGCTCCAAAGGACATTCTGCGATTTGTTTTATCAGTCGGCGAGGGTCTCATATCACCACCTTTCCCCCCAAAATATGTCAATGATGGACAATTTTAGCAGATAAGTTCACGGATTTACGGTCTACTGTACGTAGCAAATAAGTAATTCCTTACCTCACCCTAGACCCGAAAGGTAGAAAATCTGTGTGCGTTTTCGGATTGGTCTTTCCATTGCTCGACTGAGATGTCGAGCTATTTCAAAGTTTAAGGTGTGCATCAGTCGTGCCTTAAGGTCGATCTATGTTCGCGTAGGTTGCGTTTTCTAGGTTTGTTTCATTTTACCCTCCCGTTTTACGCAATCGCATTGCTCTGCGTACGTTTCCTTTCGTTTTAGAATGAATCAGAACGGTTTGCTATGAAAGCTAAGGAAGAGTGCTCGTTTCGTTTTGTGCGTTTATGGCGTTTATGCTTCGTACGCATGTGAACACGATCAACACAAAGTAATACAGACGTGTATTGCAGTTTTTATTTTATTACCCGAAATATAATGCAACGCATCGTTAAGACAACTACACGTGTATTGTGACCATTTGCAGTACAATCACAGTTGCGATGTCACGATGTTTGTCGAGTTGGGATCGCAGGTTAAAGACTTAGGTTTCAAGTTCAGACGAGTCCGGCTCATTCGTGATTGTCACTCAACTCAGGGTGTGATTACTGGGTTTGGCTGAGTAGAATCGAAAACATATTTTCATAACAAATCATGTCCGTCTATAAGTGGCCTCTGGTACATGGCCTTGGTCAAGGTCATCCACTCTAAGGACTGTCTATAAAATACAAGTATGTCCAGTCAGATAATACTGAGAAACCCATGATTTGGCAACCAACTATGACATTGTCATATGATAGCCCACGGTCTCTCGTGTAGATACGAGTTCCAAGTCGGTGGGTGATATTTGTGGCATTCTGTCTTTCTATTTTTTTGCTTTAACGTGACTGACTGGGCAAATCGATCCGGTGGTTCGAGTCAATTCGAAGCCAGATTTATTCGAATCAATCGTGAATCGTTCATACGAACAAAAACTTGCTAAATGAAGTGAAATTATTATTTTTAGCGACGAAACACAGCCGATTTCGGCCAAATTTGACCAAAATCGATTATATTTCATCGCTAAAATATAAAAATTGTTGCTCTCCGTGTGAATTGAGAATACATTGTAAACTGTAAAATTCTTCGTTTTGACAATGGAGACAAGTTATAATAGTCAAAGCTGAATATTGTTAATTACATAGAATTAGTAATTCGATCCGATTCAAAATTATTCGAATCAAATTCAAATGCCAAATGCTTCGGTTTTGCCCAGCCCTAGCCACGAGGTTTCAGGCAGTCCTCTTTCATGTGACGGGGCGGGATGCAGATATTAAAAGTCAGTGGAATGAAGCGTATTCCGGTCTTCTCAGTAAACCTACTTTTTGATCCAAACCAAATTCCATCAATGTCGTCATGATTACGTCACCAATTTCAACTGCTTTAGATGAACCGAATGTTTGAAGATATTTTAAGTTAAGGACAAAGATGAGTATGAACATCAATCAAAACTACCTTATTCGGGAGAAACATTCTATATTACGCGATGACATAAGAAGTCTGTATGGAGTGCACATTGATCTGGCGAGAAATATTCAAAAACTTAGAAATCGTGGTTTGATACGTTTGAACTTTGACTGACTTATTTTATGACTTTTTAGAAGTTCAGTTCTTGAAAGGAACTAACGGGCATTTAAATGACTAAAAGGGAGTTACAAGATAAAGTGTTAGCAACTGCACTTAAAGCAGAAAAAATCCCACACGGAAATAAACCACCATGGTAAAGTACAGTGAGTATTATCTGCCCTGGGCGATGATAAACCATCTACCATTTCTTTACTTCGTTTTCTCCCTGAACAATAGGAAATTTTATTCTGACGAGCATGAGCCACAGATGGTCCGCGCCTTGGCGGCGCGATCCACCAATGACTCATACTTTACAAAACATGTTTGGTTAATACTCTCTGACTGGGAATTGATGAAGAGAGTTAATCATAAAACAGAACAACGAAATATAATTTTAATTAAAATATGCTTTCATCACTGATAAACTTGAAATGCACAATTTAAAACTACTGGTACTATTTGGCCGAAAATGTTTTCTAGATTGTATAAAGTTGTTTAATTTCGAAAAAATGTCTTTCACTTTTCTCAAATCTCTTCCCTTTTTGCGACGCAACTTTTTCTCTAGTAAGTACATAAATTTTACAATTAAACCCCCTCCTCCTATCCGAAAAGAATGCAGTGTATAAGTCTTTTTTATAAACATGTCGAATTAAAATTAAATATTGTTTTTTTTTTTTTTATTGTTAAACAGTGAGGAGAGTATTTACAACATCGAAAGAGGGATACAAAGTTTGAAAAAAAAATTGGCAATCAAATTATGACTTCATAATTGAATAAAAATCAATTCGCGCCGCACAAAATGAGATTGTATGTTCTGAAACTGGCCAAATAATATGAATTAAAGATATGAATACCCAAGGCGTGCAAAACTGCTGTGTAGGAGGTTGTCTGTACGCTACGGGAAATGTATGACGAAACTAAAAAATGTAAAGAAAAATTTTTGCCTATTCGTGTTGATTGATCACGAGTCACTTATGGATCGCGCTTTGTTACTTACGCTTGAAAAAAATAAAATTCTTGATTGGGCATTGAGACAGGTAGTGCGATTGCGAAATTTTTCGAGTTCATCCTTTTTTTAACCGTGAACTTTCCAGACACTCAATGTGTGGTCTGTCTGATTACAAGATCAGACTTACACTGTAACAAAAAATGCAACAAGACCACTGGTTTTTGACAGTAATTTCACTTGGTGATAAAAAATTAAAATTTACTTTTTTGGCCAAATATGGGGTGTTGATGGAACGCACCGCGAGGGACCATAATTGGCATAAATCTCATCAACTTGGCGTTTTTCACCTTTGTAAATATGCAATTACTGCAAATCACCAGTAAATTTACTACACTTTCTTACAGTGTAATTCACACTTGTGGCTTTTTTAATATAGAAATAAACGGATCAATAAATAGCCCACAGCGTTAGATAGACCACACAATTAAAAATCAAGTTCAATGACCTGTGTATATACAAAAATATGATGTTCTCAATCCAAAAATATATACCTTCGTTGTAAGCTTTCGTCTAAGTCTAACTTCTTCAGACAAGCTTGGAGTTCAAGTTTTAAAGCCTCCTTTTTTTCTACAGCCATTTATTTAGATTGAAAGATGTGATCTTTTTCTGTTTGGCTTAGCCTACCAAAGTTATTACACCTTGGGTTTAGTGGTGAATAAGCGAGCCGGATTAGCCGGGACTCGAATCCGATAACTTCAACCTGCGATGCCAACATGTTTAACCACTAGGCCATCGCGCCGAAGTTCAAGCTTCTCTGAAGAAGTTAATATCATCTCATCCGTGTATCCCTGTGAAATTCTATTAAACACGGATCCGGGACTTTAAGGAAACAAAGAGGAGGGATAGGTAGTTCAATACAAGGTATTAACGAATCCTGTAGACCTGTGTGTGTGCTTGAAATGAAACAACTTAGGTATCGTGTGATAGCGATGGACTATTGGATATTCTATGGATATTCTATGTTTCATTGTCTTTGTGAAAATGGTTTCGCGTGAACAATATGTCAGCCACCAACGAGACTGATGGTATTTTGTGTGTGGTCTTAGTAACACTTTTAAACCAAACTTCGCACGCTTTGTCTGTAAAAACTAAATGACTGATTGGATTTAGAGGATTATAACAACGTCAGCTTGAAATTGAACTGTCGTTTACCTGAAATAATGGAAAACGAGAAATGTTCTTCACGTTTCCTATTCTGTGTTACGAACATGAATGTCTCAAAGTTTATTACAAGTTTAGTATTAAAATCAGGTCCGACCAGGGGATGTATTTAGTCAAGGGTGTCAATGATTGAACGCGTCTATGCGTATATTTTCTAGATCTGGATCCTCTTGCTCTGCGGTTCCGTGAGAACGTTCAATCTCGGAAACGCCTATTTGTTTTCAAAATAATTTTCTGTGGGGTTTTTGCGTGGTTCTCATTACACATTTAAATTTCGCGTCCGGTCTGTGAAAAGTAAATGACTGGTTAGATTTAGATGATTAATTGTACATTGCCAAGTTCAAATTGAACTTTCATTTATTTTTACAAGAATGCGAGAAATGTGGTTTGTGTTAGGAATTCGTTTCGTTCTATTAGGGAGAATGAATCAAACTTTCAAATTTCTTAAGCCGTTGGTTTTTGGCTTTTAGTGCATCAGTTTCCTAGAATTTCGATGTGGTTCTCATTACACATTTGAACTTTGTCATTCGAGTTTGTAGAAAACCAAATGAATGAGTAATCGGATTCAGTTAGTATTAGTGACTTGCTAAGTTCAACTTGAACTGTCGTTCACCTTTCGTGGAAAATGAGAAACGCTTTTTGAAATTGAACGTGTTTTGTGTTTTGCAAATGACGCTTGTGAAATCATTTTAAAATTTGAGCCCGTCCCAATGAATAAAGTATACTGTCAAGCATGAGTCACTGATGGATCGCGCCGTCGAGGCGCGGACCAACAGTGACTCGTGTTTGACTCAATTTTTTTTTCTCTGATTCGGGAGGAAATTGAACAAACCAAATTGGCCAATCCGCCAGGTGAAGAATTCGTTCTACATTCTAACGTTACCCGACCAGCCCGTAAAAAGTAAATGAGCGAATGCTGAGTTCAAAGTTCAAATTGTAGAAATGTTCACGAATCTGGACTTATTACAAGTCTTCAATATAACCGTCCCGAATTAGAAAAAAATTTGATATCGAATCCAGTATTCTTTAGAGGTTTTATTTTTCCAAGCATTGTTTTAACACCGCCCAGGACAAATACCACTTAAATCACTTTAAATTTGATTTTTGAGTTGGAAGCAATGCGAAAGCAGTGAATTCTACAGTTTAGAGGCTCGTAGAAAATATTCTTCTCTGAATACGATCACTCAATGGTTATTTTTTTTACAGTCTGGACGGTCAAAGCTTGTGTGTCTGAGGATAATCGCAAAACAAGATGTCAAAAAGTCGTCACTTTCAACTTGGTAATGTATTTGAACTTTCAAACAAATATTTATTCTAATACACTAGATATCTAGTTGCATAATCATCCACCACACAAGACATGTAGACACATGCTTTAAACCGCACAGTACACGACCAGAATATATCCAATTTGATAGACGTTATGCAACATTAGGGGATGTCAAAAATATAACTCTGTAGGAACAGGCTTTGAAAAAGCCATAGCGTATTTCCCGCGTGTCGTAAGAGACGACTAAATAGAAAAAAAAGAAGTGGTAGGTAGATTAACCATCGCCCAGGGCAGAAACTGCTCACTGCCCTTTACCGTAGCGGTTCATTTCCGACCGATAAGTAAAAGCAATAGTGACAGTAAAATTGATTTAGTGGTGAATTCATAAATTATTTGACTCGAATACTCCAGCGATTCGAAATCGACAAAATCCAAAATGTGTACATTCTCAGCAAATATGGATATTAGTGCATTTGGACAACTTTATGGAAATGTGTCTTTGTATGTCTATTATGGAACTTTGACCCGAGTATTCGATTCGAAAAAAATCCCAAAATAATTGATTTCGACCACGTCAAGTCATATTAAATTATTAATGAAATTTAATGACAACCAATCGGAAATACCTTATGTTACTTATGTGTAACTGATGGACCGCGTCTGATCGACGCAATCCATCAGTAACATACTCAACATAAGATATTTTGGCAAAGTTTTCCGAATTGGTTCAGACCATATCAATAGATGAGCAGGTAGGTGAAAGGTCAATCGAGATCATCCGGAATTCGAATCGGATTCGAACATTTTTCCGAATAGAATCGAATCAATAATTTCATGTGAATAACTAATATCTAATTATTACTATTACAACGTGTCTCCACTGTCGAAATCAAAAAGTTTATAGTATATAGTGTCTTTTCCGTTCACGCCACATTTCTAAGAGCACCAATTTTCATATTTTAACGACCATATGTTATCGATTTTGGTCAAATTTGACCAAAATCGATTGCATTTCGTCGTTAAAAATGAAGTTTTAGTTTGGGTAGAAAGTTTTAGATCCTAATTGAATAAACTTCAATTTGTCGAATTATTCTGTCAGGCATGAGCCACAGATGTAGAGCAACTTCACGAGGCAGCGCAATAAGTGTAAGTGTCGCAACACGCGCTAGAGCAAGTTCCATTTTTTTCTAGGTTTGTTTTATTTTAACCTTGTGTTTCACATTGCCCATGCCTTCAATGTGTTGAATTTTTTTCGCCGTACATGATCCACAATGTAATCGAGTCATGACGATTCAAAGTAAGTAAGTAAAGGCCGCAATATAAGTTTGCATAAGTTGTGTTTTTCTGTGGTTGTTTCTGTGGTTGTCATGTTGTCTTACCGATGCGTTGCATTACGTTTCGGGTAACAAAATAAAAACGGCAATACACGCCTGCATTGCTTTCCGTTAATCGTGTTCACATGCGTATAAAACACAGACGCACGCAACGAAACGAGCACTCTTCGTTAGTTTTCATTGCAAACCGTTCTGTATCATTGGAAAACGTAAGTAAATGCATGTAGAGCATTGCACAAAAACAGGAGTGAAATAAAACAAACCTCGAAAAAATACAACTTATGCAAACGTGTTGTGCGGCCTTTACGCTAGCGCGATGAAGGGCATACATTTCTCTATTTTTTGTCGCCAATGAACAGTGAACAGTTTGCTACGCAATTAAGCGGACTGAATGTACTCGTTGCGTGCGTTTGTGCCTTTGTAGGCAAGTGATTGGAATTAACGCAATGCAGTGCGAACGTGTATTACCGATTTTGTTTTGTTACATTAAACGCAACGCAACGGCCATACTTTGATCAATGTAAAACAAAATGTTGAATAAACTAGATTGCAAAGCTTGTGTTCAACGTCCACTTTCTCCTGTTCTCCGTAAATAAAGGTCTGTTTTGTTTTTATTTTCTCAATGTTTAGATGTAGGTGAGGCTCGAATTAGGGCGGTGCGCCGTCCATCTATGACTCAACTAGGGCTAGGCAAAACTGAATCATTTGGAATTCGAATCTGATTCGAATAATTTGTTGAATCGGATTGAATCACTAATTCTACGTAAAAAAAAAATCCCATTATTACTATTATAACTTACCTTGTTGCGAAATTAAAGAAATTCATAGTTTATAGCGTATTTTCATTTCACACTTAGAGCTACAATTCTCATATTATAACGAAGAAATATAATCGATTTTGGTCAAATTTGACAAAAATTGATTGCATTTCGTTGATAAAAATGAAAATTCTAGTTTTTGTTCTTGAACTATTTACGATTGATTCGAGTAAATCTTGCTTCGAATCGATTCGAATCACCGAATCAAATTGCCCAGCCACAGCCTCAGCCTTGACAAAGTACTTAACAAACTATGCTGGCTTGCTAATTTTTTTTTCAGACTGAACAGCAGCTTATGCGCATGTCAGAAATGAGTCTGGTGGTGTCGCTATGAAGCTGAATCTATTTCGTACAATTTGTTCGCTCAGGCGGTTATACGGGATCGTAGTTTTGAAAGATCGATGGTCCAACGTTTGCTCGTTTCACCACCAAGTGTGCCGTTGAGCAAGGGTGAAATGTGAAAGACAAAATGCCTACACAGCTACCACAAAGGTCTGTAAATAGTAGTTGTTGAGTTAAGGCGGCGATGATAAGTTCACGGTTAACGTAAAGTGCTCCAAAGGACATTCTGCGATTTGTTTTATCAGTCGGCGAGGGTCTCATATCACCACCTTTCCCCCCCAAAATATGTCAATGATGGACAATTTTAGCAGATAAGTTCACGGATTTACAGTCCACTGTACGTAGCAAATAAGTAGTTCCTTTCCTCACCCTAGACCCGAAAGGTAGAAAATCTGTGTGCGTTTTCGGATTGGTCTTTCCATTGCTCGACTGAGATGTCGAGCTACTTCAAAGTTTAAGGTGTGCATCAGTCGTGCCTTAAGGTCGATCTATGTTCGCGTAGGTTGCGTTTTCTAGGTTTGTTTCATTTTACCCTCCCGTTTTACGCAATCGCATTGCTCTGCGTACGTTTCCTTTCGTTTTAGAATGAATCAGAACGGTTTGCTATGAAAGCTAACGAAGAGTGCTCGTTTCGTTTTGTGCGTTTATGGCGTTTATGCTTCGTACGCATGTGAACACGATCAACACAAAGTAATACAGACGTGTATTGCAGTTTTTATTTTATTACCCGAAACATAATGCAACGCATCGTTAAGACAACTACACGTGTATTGTGACCATTAGCAGTACAATCACAGTTGCGATGTCACAATGTTTGTCGAGTTGGGATCGCAGGTTAAAGACTTAGGTTTCAAGTTCAGACGAGTCCGGCTCATTCATGATTGTCACTCAACTCAGGGTGTGATTACTGGGTTTGGCTGAGTAGAATCGAAAACATATTTTCATAACAAATCATGTCCGTCTATAAGTGGCCTCTGGTACATGGCCTTGGTCAAGGTCATCCACTCTAAAGACTGTCTATAAAATACAAGCATGTCCAGTCAGATAATACTGAGAAACCCATGATTTGGCAACCAACTATGACATTGTCATATGATAGCCCACGGTCTCTCGTGTAGATACGAGTTCCCAGTCGTTAGCTGATATTTTTGGCATTCTGTCTTTCTATTTTTGTGCTTTAACGTGACTGACGTATGAAGCGTTCACGCGAACTGGGCAATTCGATCCGGTGATTCGAATCGTTTCGAAGCACTATTTATTCGAATCAATCGTGAATTGTTCATACAAACAAAAACTTGCTAAATGAAGTGAAATTATTATTTTTAGCGACGAAACACAGCCGATTTCGGCCAAATTTGACCAAAATCGATTATATTTCGTCGCTAAAATATAAAAATTGTTGCTCTCCGAGTGAATTGGGAATACATTGTAAACTGTAAAATTCTTCGTTTTGACAATGGAGACAAGTTATAATAGTGAAAATCGAATAATTGCCATTTACATAGAATCAGTGATTCGATTCGATTCAAAATTATTCGAATCAAATTCAAATACCAAATGCTTCGGTTTTGCCCAGCCCTAGCCACGAGGTTTCTGTTAGTCTTCTTTCATGTGACGGGGCGGGATGCAGATATTAAAAGTCCGTGGAATGAAGCATATTCTGGTCTTCTGAGCTAACCTACTTTTTGATCCTAACCAAATTCCATCAATGTCGTCATGATTACGTCACCAATTTGAACTGCTTTAGATGAACCGAATGTTTGAAGATATTTTAAGTAAATGACAACGATGAGTACGAACATCAATCAAAACTACCTTATTCGGGAGAAACATTCTATATTACGCGATGACATAAGAAGTCTATATGGAGTGCACATTGATCTGGCGAGAAATATTCAAAAACTTAGAAATCGTGGTTTGATACGTTTGAACTTTGACTGCCTTATTTATGTCTTTTTAGAAGTTCAGTTCTTAAAAGGAACTAACGGCCATTTAAATGACAAAAAGGTACTTACAAGATAAAGTGCTAGCAACTGCACTTAAAGCAGAAAAAATCCCACACGGAAATAAACAACCATGGTAAAGTACAGTGAGTATTATCTGCCCTGGCAGATGATAAGCCATCTACCATTTCTTTGCTTCGTTTTCTCCTTGAACAATAGAAAATTTTCTTCTGTCAAGCATGAACCACAGATGGACCGCGCTGGAGGCGCGATGCTCTCTGGATTGTGTTAAATTTTGTTTAATTTTGAAAAAATGTCTTCCACTTTCTTAAAATTCCTTTTCGCGACGCAACTTTTTCTCTAGAAAATAATACATAAATTTAACAATTAAACCACCGCCTCTCACCCAAAAAGAAGGCACTTCCGACGAATTTAAAATAAAAATCAATCAATTTATCACGTCTTAATTGAATATAAATTGATTCAGGCAAGAGGCGCAAAAATGAGATTTATGTTCTGAAACTGACTAAATATTATGAATTAAAGATATGAATACCAATTGCGAGCAAAACTACTGTGTGTGAGGTTGTCTGCGCGATGAGGAAAATATATAGTAAAACGAAGGAAGATGAAGAAAATGTTTTGCCTATTCGTTATTTATTGATCACGACTCACTAATGGATCGCGCTTGTTCCTTACGCTCGATAAAATTGATTTCATGATTGGGCTGCGACAGCGACATTTTGCAAACTCATCATTTTTTTAGCCGTGAACTTTCCAGACACTCAATGTGAGGTCTGTCTGATTACATGATTAGACATACACTGTAACAAAAAATGCAACAAAATCACTGGTTTTTGACAGTAATTTCACTTGGTGATATTATAAAAAAAATCAAAATTTACTTTTTGGCCAAATATGGGGTGTTGATGGAACGCACCGCGAGGGCCCATAATTGGTATAAATCTCACCAACTTGGCGTTTTTAAACTTTCGAAATATTCAATTACTGCGAAGCACTAGTAAATTTATGGACTTTTGTTACTGTGTAATTCACACTTGTGGCTTTTTTAATATAGAAATAAAAGGATTAATAAGTAGCCCACAGCGTTAGATAGACCACACAATTAAAAATCAAGGTCAATGACCTGTGTATATACAAAAATATTATGTTCTTAATTCGAAGAAATATAACTTCATTAGAAGCTTTCGTCTAAGACTAACTTCTTCAGAAAAGTTTAAAGTCTTCTTTTTTTTTCTACAGCCACTTTTTTCTAGATTAAATCATCCTGTCCAAGGGACTCGAACCCAAGATCTTCAGCCTGCGATGGCAACATGTTTAACCACTAGGCCATCGCGCCCAATTTTAACCTTCTCTGAAGAATAATTAATATCATCTTATTCGTGTATCCTTGTAAATTCCATTTAAACACGAATCCAGGATTTCAAGGAAACAATGAGGAGGGATAGGTAGTTCAATACAAGTTATCAAGGAATCTTGTAGACCTGTGTATGTTTGAAATGGAACAACTTATGCCTTATGTGATAGCGATGGATTGGTTATATATTTCATATTTCACTGTCCTTGTGAAAATGGTTTTGTGTGAACAATATGTCAGCCAGTAGCGAAACTCATGACTTACTGTGTGTGGTCTCAGTAACACTTTAAAACCAAACTTCGCACGCTTTGTCTGTAAAAACTAAATGACTGATTGGAATTAGAGGATTATAACATCGTCAGCTTGAAATTGAACTGTCGTTTACCTGAAATAATGGAAAACGAGAAATGTTCTTCACGTTTCATATTTTGTGCTACGAACATGAATGTCTCAAAGTTTATTAGTTATTATTTAGTTATTACAACCTGGGTTTAGTGGTGGGCATGGATAAGCGAACGGACTCGCCGGGGCTCGAACCCGAGTTTTTCAACCTGCGATGCCAACATGTTCAACCACAAGGCCATCGCGCCCAAGTTCAAACATCTCTGAAGAAGTTAATATCATGTTATTCGTGTATCCTTGTAAATTCCATTTAATCACGAATCCAGGATTTCAAGGAAACAATGAGGAGGGATAGGTAGTTCAATACAAGTTATCAAGGAATCTTGTAGACTTGTGTATGTTTGAAATGGAACAGCTTATGCCTTATGTGATAGCGATGGATTGGTTATATATTTCATATTTCACTGTCCTTGTGAAAATGGTTTTGTGTGAACAATATGTCAGCCAGTAGCGAAACTCATGACTTACTGTGTGTGGTCTCAGTAACACTTTTAAACCAAACTTCGTACGCTTTGTCTGTAAAAACTAAATGACTGATTGGATTTAGAGGATTATAACAACGTCAGCTTGAAATTGAACTGTCGTTTACCTTAAATAATGGAAAACGAGAAATGTTCTTCACGTTTCATATTTTGTGCTACGAACATGAATGTCTCAAAGTTTATTACAAGTTTAGTATTCAGGCCCGACCAGGGGATGTATTTAGTCAAGGGTGTCAATGATTGAACGCGTCTATGCGTATATTTCCTAGATCTGGGTCCTCTTGCTCTGCGGTTCCATGAGAACGTTCAATCTCGGAAACGCCTATTTGTTTTCAAAATAATTTTCTGTGGGGTTTTTGCTTGGTTCTCATTACACATTTAAATTTTGCGTCCGGTCTGTGAAAAGTAAATGACTGGTTAGATTTAGATGATTAATTGTACATTGCCAAGTTCAAATTGAACTTTCATTTATTTTTACAAGAATGCGAGAAATGATTGAGTGATTGCCACCAGGGAAATTCATAGTGAATCTAATAGCTCAACCGGTGATGTGCAAACGATATTTTATATTTTGCCCATTTTTGCCCATTTTGCCCATATTTTGCATATTTTATATTTTGGCAAAATATAAAATATCGTTTGCACATCACCGGTTGAGCTATTAGATTCACAATGCGAGAAATGTTTGAAACTGAACGTGGTTTGTGTTAGGAATTCGTTTCGTTCTATTAGGGAGAATGAATCAAACTTTCCAATTTCTTAAGCCGTTGGTTTTTGGCTTTTAGTGCATCTATTTCCTAGAATTTCGATGTGGTTCTCATTACACATTTGAACTTTGTCATTCTAGTTTGTAAAAAACTAAATGAATGAGTAATCGGATTCGGTTAGTATTAGTGACTTGCTAAGTTCAACTTGAACTGTCGTTCACCTTTCGTGGGATATGAGAAACGTTTTTTGAATTTGAAAGTGTTTTGTGTTTTGCAAATGACGCTTGTGAAATCATTTTAAAATTTGAGCCCGTCCCAATGAATAAAGTATACTGTCAAGCATGAGTCACTGATGGATCGCGCTGTCGAGGCACGGACCACCAGTGACTCGTGTTTGACTCAATTTTTTTTTCTTCGATTCGGGAGGAAATTGAACAAACCAGATCGGCCAATCCGCCAGGTGAAAAATTCGTTCCACATTCTAACGTTACCCGTCCAGCCCGTAAAAAGTAAATGAGCGATCGCTGAGTTCAAAGTTCAAATTGTAGAAATATTCACGAATCTGAACGTGTGACGAGTCGTTATTATAACCGTACCGAACTAGAAAATATTTGATATCGAATCCAGTATTCTTTAGAGGTTTCACTTTGTCAGGCATTGTTTTGCCATCGCCCAGAGCAAATACCACTTAAATCACTTTAAATTTGATTTTTGAGGTGGAGGCAATGCGAAAGCAATGAATTCTACAGTTTACAGGCTCGTAGGAAATATTCTTCTGTGGATACGATCACTAAAATGTTATTTTTTTACAGTCTGGACGGTCAAAGCTTGTATATCTGAGGATAATCGCAAAACAAGATGTCAAAAATTTGTTACTTTCAACTTGGTAATGTATTTGAACTTTCAAACAAATATTTATTCTAATACACTAGATATCTAGTTGCATATTCATCCACCGCACAAGACATGTAGACACATGCTTTAAACCGCACAGTACACGACCAGAATGTTTTCAATTTGATAGACGTTATGCAACATTATGGGATGTCCAAAACATAGTCCTGTAGGAACAGGCTTTGAAAAAGCCCTAGCGTATTTCCTGCGCGTCGTGAGAGACGACTAAATGTAAACAAAGAAGTGGTAGGTAGATTTTACCATTGCCCAGGGCAGATACTGCTCACTGCCCTTTACCGTAGCGGTTCATTTCCGATCGGGATGTTTACCGTTTAGAGTGCTGTTGCTAATAAGTAAAAGCAATAGTGACAGTAAAATTGATTTAGTGGTGAATTCATAAATTATTTGACTCGAATACTCCAGCGATTCGAAATCGACAAAATCCAAAATGTGTACATTCTCAGCAAATATGGATATTAGTGCATTTGGACAACTTTATGGAAATGTGTCTTTGTATGTCTATTATGGAACTTTGACCCGAGTATTCGATTCGAAAAAAATCCCAAAATAATTGATTTCGACCACGTCAAGTCATATTAAATTATTAATGAAATTT
Source organism: Styela plicata (assembly GCA_963675895.2). Taxonomy (NCBI): domain Eukaryota; kingdom Metazoa; phylum Chordata; class Ascidiacea; order Stolidobranchia; family Styelidae; genus Styela; species Styela plicata. Next base: position 18,242,466 of record OZ023151.1, on the reverse strand, counting down.
AATGACAACCAATCGGAAATACCTTATGTTACTTATGTGTAACTGATGGACCGCGTCTGATCGACGCAATCCATCAGTAACATACTCAACATAAGATATTTTGGCAAAGTTTTCCGAATTGGTTCAGACCATATCAATAGATGAGCAGGTAGGTGAAAGGTCAATCGAGATCATCCGGAATTCGAATCGGATTCGAACATTTTTCCGAATAGAATTGAATCAATAATTTCATGTGAATAACTAATATCTAATTATTACTATTACAACGTGTCTCCACTGTCGAAATCAAAAAGTTTATAGTATATAGTGTCTTTTCCGTTCACGCCACATTTCTAAGAGCACCAATTTTCATATTTTAACGACCATATGTTATCGATTTTGGTCAAATTTGACCAAAATCGATTGCATTTCGTCGTTTAAAAATGAAAGTTTTAGTTTGGGTAGAAAGTTTTAGA